>JAQQSW010023204.1:0-10318 GCA_028646575.1 Pseudocheirus occidentalis
TTTTTTGTGTTAAGTGTCTGAGGCCGGATTTGAACTCAGGTCCTCCTGACTCCAGGGCCGGTGCTCTATTCACTGTGCCACCTAGCCGCCCCCTGAACCATACTTTTTTCACGTTTTTTCTTTTTTTTTTTTTTTTGCAACATGGCAAATATGGAAATATGTTTTGCATGACTTCACACGTATAACTGATATAGTGTGTGCATATATGGGTGAGGGAGGGACTGGATGCAGGGAATTTGAAACTAAAATTTTTCAAAAATTAATGTTAAATTTTTGCACAAATAAAATCAAGGCAGACAAGATTAGAAAGGAAAACTGGCAGAAATTTTTTTACAGCAAGTTTCTCTGATAAAGGCCTTATTTCTCAAATACATAGAGAATTGAGCAAATTTTGTAAGAATGCTAGTCATTCCTCAATTGGACGATGTGAAAATGTTTTTCATAACTACACATGGATAATCTATTTCTTCAAATTGCTTGTCTATTTAGGGAGAAGAGAAGAGGACAGAGGAGAGAATTTAGAACTCTAAATTTTAAAAAACAAACGTTAGAAATTTTTGTTTACATGTAACTGAGAAAAAATACATGAATGTTAAAAAACAAATAAAATATAATTATAAAAAAAGAATGATAGCCAAATTGGGGATGAATTGCTATTGACTTTGGAGCTTCCTGGGAAGACTGTTACATAAACATCTCAAATTTCCACAAACACGCCACTGAAATGCTTGATCATCTTTAACATAATCCAGAGAAACCAAGTCTTTGAACATAAAACAGTTTTTCATCTGTTTTTATGGATGAGAGTCATGGAAATAGGGGAAGAAAGAGAAGAATGCTCAAATGGAGTTGAATCTTAGATAGGATGTTAAGCTGCTTGAGAACAAGAATGGTTTAGGTTTTGTATTTATATTCAGAGCCCTTAGTCCAGTGCCAACTTTGCACAGATACCCCCAACTTGTGGCAGCTGGACAGAATGCCTGGCCTGGAGTCAGGAAGACTCATCCTCCTGAATTAAAATCTGGCTTCAGATACTTACTTGCTGTGTGACCCTGGACAAGTCACTTAACTCTATTTACCTCAATTTTCTCATCTGTAAAATGAGCTGGAGAGGGGCGAATAGGTGGTGCAGTGAATAGAGCACTGGCCCTGGAGTCAGGAGGGTTCAAATCTGGCCCTGAGTTCAAATCTGGCCTCAGACACTTAACACACACGCGCACACACATACACACACACACACACACACACACACACACACACAACTAGCCGTGTGACCTTGGGCAAGTCACAACCCCAACTGTCCTCCAAAAAGAAAAAAAAAATGAGCTGAAGAAGGAATGGCAAAACCACTCTAGTATCTCTGCCAAGAAAACCCTAAATGGGGTCAGGAAGAGTCAGAAACAACTGAAATGACTGAAGGACAATGACAAATCCATCCTATGTCTCTGATTATTTTTTGTCTCCAAAACAGTATTACCCTTCCTACTCTCATTCCCTAAAAGTGCATAAACCCTGAGGCTCTGTCCTCAAAAATTTGCTTTGGTCTTTATAAACACCTTCTGGAGATCTCATGGCTTTAATTTCCCAATTTACAAAATGAGCATCATGGTGTTAGAATTTAGAGCTGAAAACGGAACTCAGAGATCAGTCAAACCCCCTCATTTTACAGGTAAGGAAACTGAGGCCCAGAGAGGTTAATGAGGGTTGGAGAGATGATTTCTAAGGTCTCTTCCAAGCGTAAAGCCTGTCACTATCAGGTCTTTGCAGAAAACTCCCTAACCATCATCCTGATCCCCTTGCTGAGTTTCCTTCCCCATCCTCTAACGGCCTGCTAGACATTTCCCCTCTGACATGCTGTGTCATTATCTCCAACTCAGCCTGCCTAAAAGGAACCCTCGTCTTCTCTAAATGAGCTTCCCCTCTCCTGTTTCAGTCGACAGTGCCACTGCTATCCTAGCCTCTACTCTACATGATGTCTTTGATTCCTCGGACTTCTCTTGGACGAAATCTTTGCACCCCCCAGCCCCTAGCCACACAGGCAGCAAATGAAGCCAGACTTACAGTATTCTTCTCCTGACTGACCCTTTCTTTCCATGCTCACTGTCCCTACACCAGCTAAAATTTCAAACAAGGATAACTGAACTAACTTCTCATCTGTTCTCATGGGATTACAGATTGAGAGCTAGAAAGGGCCTCAAAGACCATCTAGTCCACGCATGGAGAACCTGCAGCCTCAAGGCCACATGTGAAGGGTCACGTGTGGCCTCGGGGTTAAAGGTTCTCCACCCCTGAAGTCCTAAGTTCCGCACCTTTGTTTTTAAAGAGGAGGAACCTGAGGCCAAGAAAGGCTGAGAAATTTGCCTAAAGTTACAAAATCAGTAAAGTTTCACACAAAGCCTTAAGTCTCTCTTACCTCCAAACCATGCTACAGATCCTTTGTGGAGGATAGGATCTATGATTTTATTGGCACAGAGAACTCCTGGAGGGAAAATTCCCTCCACCAATACAGATCAGCAATGGCAAGAGTTGCGTGGAGCAGGTCTCCAACGCTGGGCCTGGGAGGCCCATTAACACTCCCAGAACCAGATTTAAATGTAATTAAGAAATATTTATTGGGAGGGGAAAGGAGGGAGGAGAGAATTTAGAATTCAAAATCTTATAAAAGTGAATGTTGAAAACTAAAAACAAATTTTTAAAACTTAAATTTAAAAAAAATAAATATTTAACAAAATAAATAGAAATACAACAGAAAGGGCGGCTAGGTGGTGTAATGAATAGAGCACTGGCCCTGTAGTCAGGAGGACCTGAGTTCAAATTTGGACTCAGGCATTTAATTAACACTTACTAGCCATGTGACCTTAAGTCACTTAACCCCAACTACCCTTCCAAAAAAGAAAAAAAAAAAAGAAATACAACAGAAGATAATGTAATATGTGGACATGCAGCCTGCTGGGATCCCTACATACTCAGTGATCCCTTTCACTCTGAGTTTGACATTTCCACAAAAGTAGAGGTTAAATGACTGTCCTGTGTCACACAGCCACTGTCACAGACAAAACTGGAAAACAGGTCTTTACATCTGCACACAGCACCTGGTCCTTATCCACTATACACCAAACTACTGGCTTAATCTTCCTAAAATACTACTTTGAGCATCACTTAGAAAAAGAGAAAGTGTAGATTAATAAGGTGCGGCATTCAAGACCCCACCACCATTATACTCCAATCTAACTGTCCACACTTTTCACCAACAACTCCTCTTCGCAACCCACCCCAACACACATTAAACTAGCTTGCATACAGTGCCCTCATTCAACAAAATTTTATTCAGCAATAGACACACATTTATTAAGCACCTACCAGGTAACTGTGCTAAGACATACTCTCTATCTCTGTGTCTCTTGCTTATTTAGCACCTACTATGTGCCGGGTACCCTGCTAAGACACACTCTAAGCACCTACTATGTGCTAGGTACCCTGCTAAGACATACTCTCTATCTCTGTGTCTCTAAGCCTACTATGTGCCAGGTACCCTGCTAAGACACTCCCTAAGCACCTACGATGTGCCAGGTAACCCTGCCAAGACACTCTCTAAGCACTTACTATGTGCCAGGTACCCTGCTAAGACACACTCTAAGCACCTACTATGTGCCAGGTAACCCTAAGACACTCTCAAAGCTCCTACTATGTGCCAGGTACATGGGGATACTAAGGCAGTCTCTGCCCTTGGGGAGGTTATAGTCTAAACGGTGGCCAACATGTGAACACAAACAAGTGAGGGACAGGATAAAGGAGGGAGGGAAGGCTTCTGAATGAAGGGGAATCAGGAAAGGCTTCTTGCTGAAAGTGGGTTCTGAGCTGGATGGGTGCTGGGGACCCCAACACGAAATGGAGCCGCTGTCCCTTCTCTCAGTCTAAAGGTGTCAGAGGCAGAGGCAGGTGTGACCAAAACACCAGTGGGATAAGGGCAAAGGGGGGGGGGGGGGAGAGATGGAAAGAGCCCTGAATGTCGGCTCAGAAGACCTGGGTTCCAAAACCGACTTTCAGACTATTCCCATCACTTCTCTCTCCAAACCTCAGTTTCCTCATCCGTAAAATAAGAGGAATTAGATGAAAATCTCTAAGGCCCCTTCCAGTTCTAAATCTTGTTCTACATAATTTAGTATTTTATGGGTAATTTTAGTGTAATTTTAAGAGTAATTAAAATTTCAAATTTTAAAAATTTTAATTTTTAGTGTAATTTATGTGTAATTTAGTATCTTATTGAAACCTCTTGCACCACCTTCCTTCCCTTATTTATTTTCTATGTATCTTGTTTAATCACATTTGTGTGTCGGCTGCTCCTCGAGAGCAGGATCTTCCTTCTTCCTCTTTTGTGTATCCCTAGAGCTCGGCACAGTCCCCCGCATACAGCAGGCACTTAATAAATGCCGATGGTTAGTGACCCTAAGGAGGTCACTGCCTTTCCTTCCCGCCGGCCTCAGTTTCTTCCGTCTGTAAGATGGGTGTGCTGAGGCTGCCCTATGCTCCAGCCTGCAGTCTACGAGCTTATCTGGGACTCACAACCTCGGCAGCACAATTGTTTCAGTCCCACACGCTGGACAATTGTGCAGAAAAAGTGCTCGGCTCCTTTGGTGAAGGGAGCTCCTTCCCCGGGAGTTCCCGGTATCCACAATTACAAGCAGAATGTGGATTTGATCACCGCCGGCGGGTACCTGCAAAGCCCTTTACAATGAACATCTCACGACCTGGCGATTTTAATCTCATTTTACAGATGATGGAACTGAGGCACACAGAGGGAGACTGACTTGCCCAGGGTCACGCGGCTGCTAAGCGTCTGGGGCTCCAGCAGAGCTCCGAGCCCGCTCTAAGGGCGGTCCGTCAGGCCGCGAGGGGGCGACTCCGAACGGAGGCTCCCGATCGGGGACGCCGGCCCGCAGCTCGAGCCGAGGCACGCGGGGTGGGGAAGGCGGCGGGGCTCGGGGAGGGAGGAACGGGCAGAGGGGGCAGACGGCCCGGCCTGGGAGCGAGCGACGCCCCGGGCGGGCCTCGTACCTCCGGGACTCAGCAGCAGCTTCAGCGCCCCTACGATCCGCTCCAGTGCCACAGGTTCGGGCGCTCCGGGGGCCGCCATCACTGCAGCGGTGTTATAGCTCCCAGCAGCCTCTGCGCTTGCCAACGTAAGGGCCGGACGTCGGCGCCATGTTGAGTGAGGCCTGCGGAAGGATCGGGGGTGGGGCTTAGATAGGGGCGGGGCCAGAAAAGGGCTGGATGGAGTTTGGCGTGCCCAGGCTCTTATTTTAACCCGAGGCTTCCAGCGCGGATCGGTCAGCCACGCCTCTGGAAGGAGGAAGCTGTCAATCAAGGAGGGGGGAAGAAAGAGGGAAGGGGAAAAGGGAGGAGGACGAGGAAGGGGGGAAGAATGGTGAGGAGGAGGAGGAGGAAAGGGTCAGGGTCTTAGTTGGCCGAGGCATTGAGGTTAGTTGACTTTTCCAGGGTCATCCAGTCAATAGGTGTCAGGCACGGAACTTGAACCCAAGGTCTTCCTGACTCCATCCCTTCCAGCCAGGGCACCATCGGTTCACTCCTTGTTCTTTCCACATCTTTTGACTGGTGGATCCTTTGATTTTTATAATTTCAAGTTCTCCAAATGCTGTTGGTCAACCGACAGTCATTAAAACGCTTCCTTCATGCGCAGTGGTTTAGTCTATGGAGAACTGCCCTCCTCCCTCCCCGAGCCTCGCCGCCTTCCCCACCCCGCGTGACCCTGTGCCAACTGTGTCATCTCTACGTGTCCCAGGCAAGTAGGATCACAGACTGCAGAATGAGTACCAGCCTGCATTAGTAGAGGGAGCTTCTTACTGGGAATGCCCTATGGGGATGAAATTACAGCCAATTAAAACAGCCACAACAAGAATCCGCCTTTGATGGCATTGGTTCTGGTCCCCGGGCAGATCCCAAATCTCTTTGTCTTAGTGTACCCAATCATATGTTCCTCCAGCTCTGTTCAGCATCTCAAGGATGGAAGCAGGAGAGGAAGGTAGTGAAAATAATCAGGGGTTAGAGCTTGGCCATCAGGAAGACCAGAGGTGCCCTCTCAATAATACCATAGAGAGACATTACTATCACCATTTTATTGATACAGAAACAAGTAGAGAAAGTGATTTGTCTAAGGTTATAATCTGCTGTGCCAGACCTGAAGTCAAGAAGACTCATCTTCCAGAGTTCAAATTCAGCCTTAGACGCTTAACTGTGTGTAATGGCAACCACTCTGGTATACCCAGGATGGCTGCTAGCACAAGTTCTTAGATCTGCTTTAGTAGGAGAGATAGCTGTTTAAGGGGTCAACAGTCTTCTTTAATTACAATCACTAGTTCAGGGGAAAAGTCAACACCCTGAATTTCAGAGAAAATACAGAGAAATAAAGACCAAGAGACAGGGCTTCTGAGAAATGAGCACAAATCAACAGATCCAATTGTCTGACCACGGCAATATATTCATAGTTACCAGAGGGAGAAGCACCAACATCTGGGTTTTTCAAAGCCAGGGGGCTCCTTAATGGCTACCCAGAGACTCATCTGGTCCAATCACAAGAACACTCTTCCCATGAGTGAGTCCCAAAGTGAAAATGCTAACCTCAGAGTATATATACACTTCTTCAGGGTCAGAGAGCATCCCAATTCTTGTGACCCACTGCCTAATTACAAAGTACCAAAACCTGTGGGCCTTCCTAAAAACAAGTTTCCCCGTATTAAGTTTCCCTTAATGGACTCCATGTGAGGTCTATTAATGGGTGGAGAAGATCTTATATTCCATTAACATTACGTTGTGTGACCTTGAACAAGTCACTTAACTCTAAAATGAGCTGGAGAAGGAAATGGCAAACCACTCCAGTATCTTTGCCAGGAAAATCCAAAATGGGGTCATAAGGATTCAAACACAACTGAACAACAATAAATAATCAAGTGTTGATTAAGAGCAGAGTCCAAGACGGCACTGAACTGGCTGCTAACTTTAGCAAGAGACGTCAGTGAAGCCAGAGCAGTGGGGTGGCCTGGGACAATACTTTAGAATAGGGGGGCTGGCTGCCATAGTCAGGAGGAAGGCAGAAGGAGGGGTTTAGGGACAGAAGCGTAAGGAGAAAGGGAAGATGGTAAGATGAACAAAGCTCAGAATTCTTGACCATGGAAATGGACCATTTACTTGTGGTTTGTTGATAAAGCATCTGACCATCCCTGTGTATAATTGAAGTAGATTGACTGTAGGAATGAAGTATTTGAACTGATACTGGTTACAGGACTGGTTGAAGAGCATGTTTAAGAGAGCATCAGCATGTGCTGACGTCTCCTAGAATAAAGGCAGATTAGCAGTGAAGAGGAAAACTATTGGGGCAGGCACCAAATTCTCTGAGAAGAACTTGGGGCCAGTGACTGACCCCAGGACCTAGATTGGGTGATTTATTTGCACAGAATGAATCTAAGACTCAGAAATACCAAAGTGGAAGGTTTGTGACAGAGACAAGGGCACCATCTATGTAAAGGAGAGGATTCTGGAATGAGAAGAGGGTTGGCATCAGAGAGACCCCCAGACAGACGATCCTGCTTAGTAATTGACCACACTGCGCTCAGCGGAGGTGACTTGAACTGTGCCCCAAGTTGGCCTGAATACTAGATTTGTAACTAATTTTAGTAACAAGTTACCAGATTTTGTTCATTCTATGATTCTTGATTATTTCAGAATTCCTTTTCTTTGGAAAATTAAAATGCTTGTCCTGTTCCTGCTTTATATTTGGATATGTTACCTTATTTAATTTCCCCCTTGTTATAGGGAGAGAACCTTGGACTTTGAGCCCATGACTATTTCTATAACTATTAGGTTCATAAGGATAGTATCCCCAGTGGGGTGGAGAGTCAATGTAGGTGACAGCTGGGGAGGCTGTTTTCTTTATTGAGAAATGAACAGAGCCAGAACAGTGATGCAGGCTAAGGGTGGGAATTGGCATAGGTATCCAGTCTCAGTGGTCTCAGCCAAGGGGGCCTAGCTAACCACTTTGCTTGACCAGAATGTGAAGGACATCTGTGAATCCAGGAAGGAACCCAAGAGGAAGGGATCCACCAAAATGAAGAGAAATTTGTAAATAATAGAGCAGGGCTTCCGAGGGTAGAATGGAAGGGGCGACTCAGAGCTGGAGTGATAGAAATGAAATAACAGGAACAGGGTGAGGCTTGGGGATGGGGTGGTTTCTTCTTGGGAAGGAAGGAAGCATTTATTAGTCATCTGTTTTGTGCTGGGTTCTATGCTAAACACAGGGGCTACAGAAAAAGGCAAAAGACAGTCCCTACCCTGAAGGAGCTTACATTCTAATTTAGGAAAAAGCTGAAAAAGGTCCTGGGAGGGGAAGCTGATAACAGTGGTTCTCAACCTTCCTAATGCCACAACCCTTTAATACAGTTCCTCATGTTGCGGTGACCCCCAACCATAAAATTATTTTCGTTGCCATTTCATAACTGTAATTTTGCTGCTGTTATGAATCGTAAATATCTGATATGCGGGATGTATTTTCATTGTTTCAAATTGAACATAACACACAGGTTGAGAACCGCTGTGATAGCAGGTGAAGAATAATGAAGCCCTGAAGCCTGGTGGGAAACAATGAGATGATAGCCTAGGCACTGTCCTTAAGTGGAGGGTACGGGAGCAGCTCTCTAATTCCACCCCCACCTTCTCCAGTCACAGGGAGAGGGGTCCCAGGTGCACGGTACTCTGGAAGGGTGAGTTTTGGAGTTGCAAACGATAAACTTTTGGTAGGAAATGATGAAGTGGCTGCTCTGGCCCTTCTTTAAACAGAGGCGATGTCCACCCTCCACCCTAGGCACCCTGCTGAGCTCTTTACAAATACCCATAGCCTCTTCTTTCAAAGTGTGGCATTGTCTGTAAGCTTCGATTCAATTAAATAAAGCTTTTCCAATTACCCTTTGTGTTGGATGGGGAACATATAGTTTGGATAAGATAGAGCCCTTTCCCTCATGTAGTTTACAGTCTAGTAGCAGGATGGGACACATATATGGCAACATCCTTGGGTGGTACAATGGACAGAGGCACTGGGCCTTGAGCCAGGAAGACTCGAGTTCAAATCCAGCTTCAGACAGGCACTAGCTATGTGCGCCTGGGCAAGTCACTTAACTTGTTTGCCTGTTTCCCCATGAAAAATGAGGATAATAGCATCTACCTCTTGGGGTTGTTGGGAGGGCCAAATGAGATAATTGTTAAATATCTTTGGAGGAGAAGGATCCTCATCTACCCCCTTACCCACCTTTCAATATACTTCTTTCTTTCCTTTTCCCTACTGGTAGTGGAGTTCATGAGGAGTTATGCTTCATCAGTTAGTGAAGAAATTAAAGCAATTTTCTTCCATAAAGTCCTACCCCAGTCATTCATGGGAGCACAGAGCTTACCCTACGTTCTCAAAGGTGGTGCCACTGGAATATGGGATCCCTCCAGACTCTGCCATCCATAGGCCCAGTTACACACTAAATCTTGCAAACCAACCTAGTTAATTACAGAAAAACATCACCAGGAGGCCAGCCACCTGGCAGTAAATATTTTTGGGGTGCTCTTCTAGCTCAATTCTGACTTTCTAAGCCACCGTGCCTTGGCTACAATCTCTCCTTGGGACATCCCTCAGCACCCAAGGGCTCCACACCCTGGAATACCCATGTGGCTCTTGTGGCCTACTCACTGTGAAATATCCCCCTACTATGCTGGAAGGCATTGGTGAGATCTTCCCAAGGCCTCCATTCTGGGGAGAGACCAGTCTGGCCAAACTTCATTCACCTTCTGGCTTGACTTCTGACTTTTCAGACTTTGACACCATGACATCACCCTACACACACACATACACACACACACACACACACACACACACACACGTGTTACCTCTTCACACCTATATAACTCCACCTCCACTTCTCAGTATCTATTAGAACATGAGCTCCTTGGATTAAAACCAAGAATCAACTACTCAGCAAAATTGAGTATATTATTCCAGGGGAAAATATGGTCATTCAATGAGGTGGAGGACTTTCAAGCATTCTTGCTGAAAAAACCAAAGCTGAACAGAAAATTCGACAATCAAACACAAGAACCATGAGAAGGTAAACATGGGAAAGAAATCATAAGGAATTTGTCAAATTTGAATTATTTACATGCCAATATGGAAAAACGATAATAGTAACTTATGAAACTTTCCTTAGCATGAGGATAGGTGAAGGGAATACAAATGTGTATATATATATATATTTGCACATAGGTCCATATA
>JAQQSW010023205.1:0-10318 GCA_028646575.1 Pseudocheirus occidentalis
TTCCTTCCCTAAGCCAAATTCAATGAGAATAAATGAAGGTAAAGTTGTAACAGTTATCCATTGCCTCTTCTATATGAGATACTTAACCCCATTTTGTCTCTCCCTGTCACCTCTCATTCTAGTCCTCTCCCACCTCAGAATTTCACCTTTTAAGGTATCATCCCTTCATATTCAATTGATCCCGTACCCTCCATGTACACATAAACACACATGCTCAGATATGTATTCATATGCATATATACCCTCCTATATAGACATATGTGTAGGTATGCATATATTTTATATATATACACACATTTGTATTCCCTTCACCTAGTCTCATACTAAGAAAAGTTTTGTAAGTTACTATTATCATTTTTCACATACATATTGGCATGTAAATAGTTGAACTTTGATAAGTTCCTTTTGATTTCTTTCCCATGTTTACCGTCTCATGCTTCTTGTGTTTGAATGTCAAATTTTCTATTCAGTTTTGGTTTTTTCAGCAAGAATGCTTGAAAGTCCTCCACCTCACTGAATGACCATATTTTCTACTCAATTTTGCTGGGTAGTTGATTCTTGGTTTTAATCCCAGCTCCCTTGATCTCCAGAATATCATATTCCAGGCCCTTCGATCCCTCAGTGTAGAAGATGCCAGATCCTGGTTTATCCTAATTGTGTTTCCACAGTATTCAAATTGTTTCCTCCTGGCAGTCTGTAATATTTTCTTCTTGATGAGGAGGTTCTGTAACCTGGCTATAACATTTCTAGGAGCTTTCTTTTGGGGATCTTTTTCAAGAGGTGATAGGTGAATTCTTTCAAGTTCTATTTTGCCCTCTGATTCTAAAACATCAGGGCAATTTTCTTTGAGAATTTCTTGCAGGATACTTTCCAAGTTCTTTTTTTGGTCATGGTTTTCAGGTAAACCAATAATTTTCAAATTGTGTCTCCTGGATCTATTTTCCAGGTCAGTGGTTTTTTAAGGAGATATTTCACATTGCTTTCTAGTTTTTCATTTGTTTGTAACTGTTTAATAGTATCTTGGTTTCTCATAAAGTCATTAGCTTCCACTTGCTCCACTCTAATTCTGAAGGAATTATTCTCTTCAGAATGCTTTTGAGACTCTTTCTCCATCTGGCAAATTCGACTTTTTAAGGTATTCTTCTCCTCACTCGCTTTTTGGGCCTCTTTTGCCATATGAGTTTCGCTTTTTGGGCCTCTTTTGCCATATGAGTTAATCTGTTTTTTAAGGTGTTATTCTCTTCGGTCGTTGACTCTTTCTTGCATCATTCTAATTTCTCTTCCCAATTTTTCCTCCTCTTCTCTTATTTGGTTTTCAAAGTCCTTTTTAAGTCGATCTATGGTTTCTAGGCAGTCTTCATGTTTCTTGGAAGCATTTGGTGTGGAAGTTCTGTGTTGTCTTCCTCCTGTTCCATGCTTTGATCCTTTATGTCCCCAAAAAAGGATTCTAGAGTTTTATGGCTGTTCTTAGTTTGCTTCCTTTTCCTCATGATGGCCAGTCAATTAATTGCTTGATTTTTTTTTAGCTCTGTGGAACTCTGCTTCCAGGGGGGAAAGCTCTGTCCCAAAATGCTGGGATTTTCACAGCTGCTAGAGCTATTAGGGGGCTACTGCAGCCCCCACCAGCTTTGGCTTGCTGAAAGCACACCCCAGGACCACCACCCAAGGCCACGATCTGGATCCAGGCTGCTCAACGCAAGAGCCCTTGGCCTTTGATCAATCACTTTGGCTCCCCTGTGGAGTCCACGTTCAGTGGCTCTGAAGCAGCTGGGTTGGGCTGCTTTCTTGCCTTGGGGGCAGTTCGGCCGGACTCCTTTCCTGCCCCCAAATTTAGCTTGAATTCCACTGACCTTTCTATTAGCCTTATTTCTTCTGGCTTGATAAATGTGGAGATTGTCTCAGATACTGCCGATCCACTCTTCTCTAGACTCCAGCTATGGCTTCTCTTGACTGTCCTGGGGCCAGGCCATGGTTTCTGGCTGGGTTGGCCTCGGCTCCCCATCTGCCATGATGAGCCCACCTGCCGAGCTGCCTTCAGCCAGAGATGTGTTGTCTGTATTTTTGTGAGTTTTGGAGCCCTAAATTTGTTTAGAGTCATATTTTCTGAGTATTTAAGGTGGCTGTGTGGCAGCTGCGAACCTTTGCTGCTTCTATGCTGCCATCTTGGCTCTGCCCCACCAGTGCCAAATATTTGCACTAAAATTTGCTAAACCTAAATTTGCTATTGCAACAAATATATTATTTATTTTGAATGAAATTTCTCTGTTCCTCCTGGTTTTTTTTTTCAGTTTTGTGTAGAAAAAAATTTCATTTATCCTACTTTACAAAAGCAATTGTAATGAATTTCTTGAATTGAATCTTGGGGCCGGGGGAGAGCAGTATTGTATCAGTATATCATCTGCAATGGAGAATTTTTCTTTCTCTTTGCCTCTATTTCTTAATTTTCTTTTTTTTATCTTATTGTTTCAACTAGAATTTCTAGCATAATATTAAATAATAATGTGATATTCCATTTTTTTTTTTTTTTGCTTTCTGGAGCGGGGAAAGCAGGGCAGTTGGGGTTGAGTGACTTGCCCATGGTCACACAGCTAGTTGGTGTTAAGTATCTGAGGCTGGATTTGAACTCAGGTCCTCCTAACTCTGGGGCTGGTGCTCTAGTCACTGTGCCATCTAGCTACCCCGTGATACTCCATTCTTAAAAAGAAAATAATGTGCTACAGTCAGTGTGATTTTTATCCCAGCTTTTCTTAACGCTGGGCAAATAACCTAAGCTCTTTGGTCCCCAGTTTCTGATATGAGGGAGATGATAATTCTTATGCCATTCACCTCCTAAGTTGTGAAGAAAGCACTTTGAATACCTTGCTGTGCTATGCAAATGTGAATTGCTAGTAGTAGTAGTATTAAAGATTGTGCTAGGATAGTTCATATTTTGGCCTATCTGAGCCTGCTATAAAGGTTGTGATTTCAGTGTGGTCATGTGTGTCTTTTTAGTGCCAGCACAATATTCACAGCGCTGATGGCAGCTTTGAATAAGCTGGCACAGTCCTGAATTGCAAAATTTAACAAATTCTCCATATAGAAGACAGAAGCAAAACATGTATTCAGACACCAGAAAACCAAATCTCAAAAGCAGAAAGCCAAATCCCAACACTAGAAAGGCAAATCCATCATGGCAACAAAGAAGTTAATACACCATAGCACAGCAGGGAACCACACCATCCTTTAGCCTTCCTACAAATAAACACTCACAAGCCTAGCTGTCTATCTCCCCTCTTATCTCCCACTGTGCTAGCTACTCTGACTCCCAGCTTCCTATAGGCTCTGCTCCACCCTTCAGCAAATTCCTCCCACCAGAGGCTCCATGTGATTATATGCGGACTATTAGGGAACAGGGAAGATCTCCAGATTCCCTTTAGGCCTATTAAGGGGCAGAGAAGATCTTCAGATTCTCATTACCATTACAGCCTTAAGTGACTCATTACCAGAAGGTTGTCTGTTTGTCACCGGAAGGTTGACTATTAGACAGTGAGTATTTTGGCTGCAGCAACTCATGAAGCCTGTCTGTCAAGGCAGGGATAGTTTTCTTGATGGATGTTGGTAGAAGCAGTATCCATCAGGAATTCTTGATATAATGTAATATGAGTGAAGAAATGAAAAAACTTATTGAATCCTGAAATCCCCACCAATTATTGATAACTTTCAAAATATATACTATGATAGAAATTAAAGGTCATACAAATATATGTTTGTCCCTCTTTGTCACCTGTCCAAAGGAACCTGTAAAGACTTGTCAGAGGTGCTAGAGTGACAGATAACTTGTAGAAGATACGGGGATCATGCAGTGGTGACAAATACTGTTGTTAGAAACGGAAAATAGTGGTCAAGTGAGTTATTTATCGGGCTGCTCCCATAGTGTTGTTGTGCAAAAGCAGCCTAACCAAGGACATGGAAAGCTACTCGGGGAAATAAAGAGGCTGTATAAAATGGAGGCTAATTAGCTTTTTAATAAGCTGTTTGACACACAAGGTTATTTGCATTTGCATCGTGTTTTCCATAATGCTAGTCATTTTAATTTCTGCAGTACCACAGATCATAATTACACAGCTATGTAGTCCTCCATTGAACCAGTATTCAGAGTTCTTTTTTATTAAGCCCTAAATAATTCTTATAACTTAATTATATTGGATTTGTTTCTTAAATGTGCTAAAATTTCTCTCAATTTTCGAGTTTTTAAAGTTTTTACACAAAAGGAAAATGCTTTTCTTAAAGCGTTATTAACTTAAGATTTCTTGAAAGTGTTAATTTCTCTGGTATAATATAATGTAATATAATATACATCTGGTATAAGTAGGTGATGACTTTTTATAAATTTTTAAATCATTAAATGAAGTTAGCTGTTGTGATATTGATGTGAGATTTTAACTCTTTTGGTAATGTTGGCATAGTTTGTTCTCTTGGTGTTTTCTTCTCCAGTCTTTATATCATTCCAGTCAAATATCTTTTGGAAATGCACTTAATTCAGTCTGTAGTAATGAGATTCAGGGATAGCACAGATGAATAAAAATTCTGTGGTCTGTTTTAACTAACATTTTCTGCCTTCTCACTAACAAAGCCCATGATCTCCTATGAATCAGAATATGATGTGGAGTTCCACTTGATAAGTGTTAAGAAGCAATGAGAGGAGCCAAGACAGAGGCTAGGGAGGAGGTACTGGTTAATCCAGAAACTAGGGGAACTAGTATTGTTATGTTTCTGAAAAACTTTTTAGAGAGATGTTTATTTCTGATTTTATTTTGCCTGACAACTGATAATATCTAGTAATTTAAATTAATATTTGTTTTTCATTCTTTTCTTTCTCTATTTTTCCTTAATGTTTTGTTCCCCCCTTTTGAAAGGTGGTTACATCTCAGAGCAGAAAGTAACCCTAGAGATAAGATAGCACAATGGGTAGAGTGCTGGCCTGGAGTCAAGAAGAATTGAGTTCAAATATGGCCCCAGATGCTTAGATGTGTGACATTGTGCAAATTACTCTATCTTAATTTCCTCATCTGTAAAATAGAGATAATGATAATATCTCTGGGAGGTTCTTGTGAGGATCAAATGAGTCATTTGTAAAACATTTTATAAACCTTAAAGCTGTGCAGAAATGCTAGCTAATTATTACCTTACCATAATCAACTCTTCTATTCCCCTTGATTATGTAAGTCCCAGATTGGTTCAGTGACTTGACCGAGGTGACGTACGTAATCAGTAGAAGAGTGAAGATTTGTGTCATTTGGCTCCAGATCCCCTGCATACCAGGTGGCATTGCACCTTCCTACCTAACGACTAAAAGCAGATATTAGAAGCATTCCTCTTAGGAAAAAGAAAGAATGTTCTAATAAATATAAAACCACTTGGATATTTTTAATGAGCATTTTTGTAGGGATCATTAATTTTTAGAACTTTTTCAGAATCGGGAGGGAGGAAAGTAGTCTTGGCGTTTAAAAATTGAATCTTCTTACCTCTGCTTTTACTGCTTTGAGAAAGAGGCAGCAGTGGAAGTGAATCAGAACCCAAATTGAGATTAAACTATGGAAATAGCCCAGGGAAGGGGAGAAAGCCTAGAACCAATGGGACCAGAGCAGACTAGGAAATGAGATAGGTATGGTAAATGAGGCAGAGAATGGAACTTAACGTTATTTGAAGTAAGTAGAGTAAGCCTGGGGCAGAATCTATAGCTTTGTCTAAAGTGAACAGGATAACATTGGGACCCACATGGGCAGGAGCTGCTCAATCAAGATTTCACTGTTCTCATATACTACTTTTAAAACTGCACTGTTCAACTTTTGATTATAAGAAAAATGTTTAGAAGCTCAGTTCTCTAGTGTCATTTGGCTGTGATCAGATGTCATTGAATTTCCATAATAAATAACTCTCAAAAGGATTTCAAAAAAGTTTGTTTAGAGTTAGTAATAACTTATTACTTGCTTCAGTACTTTTTTGTGGAACATAGATGCAAATTAAAACCTCTGTATGCCATACTGTGTACTGTCTTATGAATTGGTGTGACCAGAAAATTTATCAGGTGACCAGAAAAGGTGATAAGCTTCTCCAAGGTCAGCTGGACAGATTCTCTGATGATAGACATACAGACTGCTTGGAACAGTTCCGTCTTGATAGGCCCTGTCAGAGCCTGGCTTCTATGGTTGTAGCCTTCTTCAGGGTGAGGCAGTGGTAAGATAAGTGGAAAAAGAACTCAATAACTTCGTTTAAAGATTTTGAGGTCCTTAGAGGAAGGTCATAGAAACGTGATAAAAAGTTGAAACTTTTTGCCTTTTTAGTACTACCTACTTATTTGATAATATTGGCATTTCTTTGCAAGTGTTTAAGTGTTGGCATTTTAGAAGGTATATCACGTCGCCTTTTTTTTAAATTTTAGTCTTGGAAACAAAATCTTTCTCTGTATACAGTCAGTAGCAGGGTTTAAGCTGTAAGCTTTGTTTTAGTTAAAACTAACATTTTTGCTCTGTGGTATTTTTTCCCAGTTATGTGCTCTTGTGCATCCAGCAGATGGAGTACAAAGCACTAAATTTCTGCAGTCATTTCTATAATGCAGTTTTGTTATATGACCAGTACTGTTGTTGTCCTTGATTTTTTTTTTAAAGGCAAGGCATGGGGAAATATTGAGAATATGGTGAATTAAATTGGACCTTAGGTTCACTTGTACTAACAGAGTTTAGAAGATTATTTAAAAGAAGAATTTTTCAACAATGATATTGAAAAATATTTTAGTTAAATTATGTTTCCTCAGAATTATATTGTCTAAGTTTTTATCCTGGCATATAATTAAATGTGTTCTACAAAATTAAAATTCCAACATTATAAAATTTTGAGCAGAAGTAACTTTAATAGACATTCCTATTTTCTATAAATTTTTTTAAAAGAAAAACTTGATAATTGGCCTTTTTTTGCCTTTGCAAAGACAGTTTATCCTAGTTTAGCATTAGTTCTGTTTCAGAGTGATTTCAGTGCCATCCATTAATTTAGAATATTTTATCTGCCATTCTAGATGCAGTATCTGGTATATTTCTCTTTTTTTGCCAAGCTATTTGGTCTTTTTTTGCTTTTCTGTTTGAAATTATTTTATTGCTATCTCTCAAAATGTTTATCTTTCCATTTGAGGACTTTAATAAACTATCTTTGGTGGTTTAGAAATACGTTCCTATAACCCTTGCTAGGGTGGGCTTGAATTACTTGCTTATTAAGGTATTGATATGCTCATTAGTCAAGGCCACAATTGGACATTTGACCAGTGAGAAAGCGTGTTAGACTTGCTTGAGGTAAAAATGAAGACTAGCAAGTAGTTAAGTGTTATAGAATTTGCAATCAATGCAGCTAAGAGTTGTAAGTCAAGTTCTCCGATAAGATCTCCTAGTAAAAACATATATATTTCCTTGGGAGAAATAGAGACTCTAGGAGTTACTAGGGACGATACAATCCTCTCATCTTACAGATAAAAGTAATAGGAGTGATTTATTCTGACTCATTTCTCTTTCTGCTTCTCAGCAAATATATCTAGTTATTAAAAGGAGTAATTCCACCATCTTTTAAGCATGTTCTGTTTTGAGTTATTTGGAGTTTTGCCCACTTCAAAATCTGACCAACTTTTAAAATGTTTGAATTCATATTTTAATCTTTTTTCATTCTGATAGGTCAGAGGAGGCAAACAAAGCTTTCTCAGCAGCTGTACAAATGCATGATGTGTTGGTGAAGGCCTGGGCAATGTGGGGTGATTACCTGGAGAATATATTTGTGAAGGAACGGCAGCTTCATCTTGGTGTATCTGCCATCACTTGCTATTTACATGCATGTCGACATCAGAATGAGAGCAAATCAAGAAAATACTTAGCTAAGGTAAGACTGGAGAAGTGCATAACATGTTTAATAATAATTATTAGTTAATTGATTAAACGTTATGTCATTGTAGCAGAATTCCTCTCAGTCCATAAATACAGTGAAGATTGAACTTCCAATGTTAACTCCCAATCCCTTTATTATTAATAATACTTATCTGTATTATTTGATCAGGTATGTTGAAATAGCATTTTAGATTTAGAATAATTATTGTAAGCTCCATTTAGATAAGACTCATGCTAGTGCATTCTTTGATATCTTCCAAGAAAGAAATAAGTAAAATATGTAATTATTTCTTATACAAGAATAATATTAGAATTAAGCTGTCTTAACTGTTCTCAGTGTTGATGGCTTGTACTTTTATCTAGAGCTGGATTTAATGCTTCAGAATCTTTCATTTTTTTTCCATATTCAGCAAATAAGACAAAGTTTTAAACTTTATATATTGTTTCCAGAAAATCCCACATCCAGTCCTTTAATCTAAAAATTTTTTTCTTATGCCTCAAATTTGGTTTAAATTTTTTATGAACTTTTTTCAAACTTTGAGAAAAGGGTGTAACATGTATTGTTACTTTAGCAGAAATTATTCTTGTTTTACATGTGGCAAAAAGTTGTAAGCCAAATGTAACCTTCCTTTATCACTTCCCATGTAATTCTTTAGATTTTTCTTAACTTTGAATTCTTAATTTTTTAGGTGAGTTTTCTTATTTTTGTGGTGAGTTTAAAATTTATTAGGTATTCTTTTAACATGGCTCCCCTTTATACTGAAAATGTTTTCTTATGTTTAGAATTAAGTCATATCTTAACAATTGTATCTGTAGGTGCTTTTTAAAAATGAGATAATTACTATGCTTAGATAATTAATTAACTTAATCTGGCCATTGTGAAAGGCCAGAATCTCAGATTTGCAATGAACCTGAGAAGTCATTTTAGATTTGTCCTCCTAAATTTCTTGTTCCCAAGATTTTTAGAATTATGGCTTAATTATGATTTACTTCTATACTTCAAACACCTGTGATTCAAATTGTGAGTATTCCCTTGGCCTTCAGTGATTACAGTAGCCAATTTATGAATTGCAGTGACAAAACTGAATAATCCTTTTGTGAATAAACCTCTCTGTATTTAGCCAATATGGTCCTCAGAAGGCAGACATCAACGATTACTGGGTTTATATTCAGAACCATTCCAGATCGACACATTTAGCAGAATTTGTGTTCCAATAATAGTCTTCTAAAACTCAATGAGGTATCATGGTAGGACTGATATTAGAGGCCAATTTTTATTTACTTCATTCCCTGGTGATAATATTGTATAACATGAAGAGGTTCAATATTAAATATAGACCCATTTCTAATGACCCATAAGGACATGAAGGTGATTCTGAATTCCCAAGGTTTTACCAGTGAAGCATGAGCTATTGGGAGCTAAAGTTAAACTTTCAGTCTGAGATGAGCTGTATATGTTTATTTGAAGACCAGCCTAAGTAGGAGAGACCATTATAAAAGAGTAGTTTCTGATCTGTCTCAGAAGAAGAGGAAATACACATAAATAATAGCTTAAGTATTAAATATAAAAACTATAGCTTACATTTATATAGGCTTAGTTTTTACACAGTGTTTTACACACTTGATCCTCACAGCAACCATATGAGATAGATAAAACAAGTAATATTTCCATTATATGAGAGGAAATTGAGGCCCAGAGAAACTAAATGTCTTTCTCAGGATTACACATGTCATATGGTGGTATTGGGTCTCTAGCCCAGTTTTTTTGACTCCTAGACCAGTATTTTTGCTTAATCACTGCTTCTCTGTTTTACAATATTTTTTCATCTAAAAGTTCAGCATGACACTTATATCTGTATGTGTGTGTACATATGTATGTGTGTGTGTATGTGTGTATATGTAGTATATGTATAAATATTAAAATTATTCTCTTTACCCCATTAAAATAATTGGGGGAAATATAGAATGTTAGAAAAGTAGGTTTGAGCATCACACCATAATTCATAATACTTTAATCTATCAATGTGGCTTTTTCAAGAATGGTTGGATTTTTAAAAATTCACTTTTATCTTTTGTTTTTTATATCATACTCATTTTAAAAAGAGGGCAAAAGTTCAGTAAAATCTACCAACTCATTGTCAACCTTATCTGACAACTTATGCAATATTTCATACTGATAAATTTTCCACTAATACAAAAGAAAAGAAAAAGGTATATTTGCTCCTTAACTCTTCTACAGGGTACAAACCTTTTTGATCATTATAGTTACATACCATTTTATGTTTTTTTTTTTAATTTTAATTTATTTTCTTGGTTACATCATTCATTTCCACAAGGTTTTGAGTTACAAATTTTCTCCCCTTTTTGCCCCTACCCCCCAGCCCAGAACATTGATACCACTGTAAGGCCCCTCCCAC
>JAQQSW010023206.1:0-10318 GCA_028646575.1 Pseudocheirus occidentalis
TACAACTTTACTTACAGTTACTCTCATTGAATTTGGCTTAGGGAAGAAATGGCATAAACTCTAAACTGGGCATCATGCCACACCAGAGAGTAGGGGGCATGGGAATGAGAGGTGGGATGACGGAGAGGAGGGCAGGGTCTAGGGGAAGGATGCTGGAAGCGCACACTTCAGTAAAGGGACAGGGACAGGGTAAAGAACAGAACAAGGGGGCAGGGATAGGAAGGAGGGACATATGATCACTGTCACAATATGTCCACTATGAAGATGTCCTGTATAATCACACATCCACAGCCTGTATTGAATTGATTGTCCTTCCACTGGGGGTGGGTGACAAGGGAGGAATCGAAAGAATTGAGAATTTAAAGTTCTACAATACCTGCAACTAGAAATTAAGATATACAGGGGCTGGGGTAGGGAGACCCTCCCTACCTTACCAGAAAGTTAGGGAGCAGATCAGGGGAGGGGCTTTACAGTGGGATCGCTGTTTTAGGGTTGGAGCAGGGGAAGGATGGGGAGAAAATTTGTAATTCAAAAATCTCATGAAAATGAATGATGTAAAAAAAAATTATTAAAAAAAGAATTTGCAAAAGCTGCAGATGAGATAGATGTACTTTGACATTTTAGGAAATATGCCAACAGTTACCTGTTGTGGCACTCAATGTAGTATATTTTTGTTTGAATAAGAGAAAAATGAGACTATATGGGTGACAGTCTCTTCCTGGTTCTAGGTCCAATCTCATGGGAACCAAGTTTACAGTGTATGACCATGGAGTCAGCCCGACTAAGGCACAGGGCCTGGTGGAAAAGGTGCATACTCGTCAGGAGCTCGCAGCCATCTGTTATGTAAGTGCCTTCCTGCTATTTAATCCCTTCTCTGAACTCCCAGCTAAGATTAGAAACAGAGAATGGATCTAGAACTATGTTGCTTCTACCTATAAACCCCAGTAAAATTATATGCACTTCTTGAGAATATAAACCAGATAATTCCAGAAGACCCAATCTAACCCTATGATTTCAGTAATTGATAATAACAGAAAAAAATAGCAAAAGAATTTGGTTAACCTCCAGGGATTATCAACAGGTATAATTTCAGGTTACTTCCTATAGTATTTGGTGGAAAGTCTCTAGCAAAAACTAAGGTTTTAGCAAACTATCTGATACAGACCCAAATATTAAAGACTGAAACTAAAAACTTTTGTTTTCCACCAGCTTTAAATCACAGTACTATAAACCTCTAAGAATGCCAGCTTGTTGATAAGTGTGAATCAGATAGCTATTTTTTTAGTTTTTGTGCTTTTCTGAAAAAGATGCTTCTTCAGAAATATCTTTAATTTATCTGCCAAACTTGATTCTTTTGATCTTAAATGATAGGTTAGCCTATGCCTTTCAGTAATATTTATTCTATGTAATAGAAGCTAAACCCTCTCCATTTATCATCTTTATGTCCATAATGCATTAACTCTATATATTATGAATAAATATTACTTGTATTATGTTCTTATTAAATTATATCAAGATTAGAGACCATATTTAATTTAAAGTCTGTAACTTCCATAGTTCAGAGTTCTGTTACATATTCGAGGACAACTAAATTAGATTGTTAAAGTTACTCGTCATTTCATTTTTAATTAGAGACAAAGAAGATGAAGTTTAGGACAACAATATCTATTATGGAGATCTTTATGGATTGATATGATTATGTCTCTTATATTTAAAGTGACTGCATTGCAGTCACCTTATATAGATAATGCTGGCTGACAGTTTAATGTAGAAGGAAATAAAACATAAAGTCACCAGGCCTTACTTAATCCCACTCCATCAGTTACTGACTGTGATTGTGGGTAAGTTCCTTGGATTTTAATTTCTTCATCTATAAAATAGATGTAATAGTCCTTTACAGAGTTATAGTAAAGAAATGCTTTGTAAACTGGGAAGGACCTTTGAGATCGTCTCTTTTAAACCCCTCACTTTATAAATGAGGAAACAGACTTGAAGAAGTTAAATGATTTCCCCAAAGTTATGTAACTATTAGATGGCAAAGCTTGAGGAAGTCCTTTTGCTCCAAACCCAGTTGTAGGTACACTTCACCATGACACTGCCATTATTATTATTTTTTTCTTGTTACTGCCAGTAAAAAGTGCTAAAGAAGGATAGTTTAAAACTTGTCACTTTTTTTTCAAGAGTTCTGCTTCTCTTTCCAAGAAGTTTCTCTTTTTTTTCTAGGAAACCAATGTGCTTGGGTTTAAGGGTCCCCGGAAAATGTCTGTGATTATTCCCGGGATGAATATGAGTCATGAAAGAATCCCATTCCAGCCACGAAATGTAAGTAGAGACATACCTAATTTGCAAAGAGGACTTGAAAGGCTATTAAGATATTAAGATATATGTTCAATTTTCCCTGGGTTCCAATTCAGATTATAGTTGCCAAATTTCCTGAGTAAAGCCTTATTTTTTCTTTTAAAAAAATTTATCGATCCTTTTTGTTTTGAGAGAAAAACATTTCCTATAACACACCTCCAGAATCACCCCCTATAAAGTATTTTCCCAGTAAAGTTAAGCAAAGTCACCTAACAGCGTGTGGTTGCCACTGGAAGTACATGTCAACTTTGCAGTACTGTAAATTACCAGAAAGGAATAATATGTGCTTTAAATTTCACATCACGGTAGTAGCACTAGTGTCATCTTTATTTAAATTGTTATTAGTCATTATGTTGGTTGTTCTTTTAATAGTGCCATCACCCTAGTGCCAGCTTTTATTAACTTATACCTGGACTATTGCAGTGACTTTTGGTTGGTCTCCTTGCTTCACATCCCTCCCTAGTCCAGTCTGTCTTCATTCAGTTAAGTTGATTTTTTCCTAACATACAGATAAACTACAGTATCTCCCTGTTACACTTCAAGATCAAAACATCAAATCCTCCTTTTAGATTTTAAAACACTTCATAACATGATTCCTTCCTACCTTTTCTGTATTTCCGCTTTACCTCACCCCCAGATATTCTTTGATCCATTGACACAGGCCTCCTGAAGTTCCTGGAAAGAGACAGTTTACTTCCTGGCGCTGGGCATCATCACTGCTTGTCTTTCTTTCCTGGAATTCTCTCTCTCTTCATATTCCCTTCCTGGTTTCTCTGGCTTGCTTCAAGCCCCAGCTAGAACTCCACCTTCTCTAAGAAGCCTTTCCCAATTTTCCTTAATACCAGTGCCTTCTGCCTGTTGATTATCTCCCATTAGTACTGTGTATCTTGCCATATAGTGTTGTTTGCATGTTGTCTTCCCTGTCTTCCCCATTAGACTGGGAACTCCTTGAGAGTAAAGATGGATTTCTTTGCATTTCCTTTATCCCTATCACTTAGCATAGTAACTTACACATAGCAGAAGCTTAATAAATACTTACTGACTAAAACTACAATAGTGTAATTGCTGATTAAAAGGAATGTTGCCTGTGAAATAGTAACATGGAGCACTGGGATAGTTTAAAAACAACTAGTTCAGGTTTTTTTTTACTTTTTGTACCCCACCTTTTCCCTCTTTGAAAGGCAAACCCAACCCCACTGCATCCTCTGACTTATTCATCCTTAAATAAGATCATAATGGAAAAGTGCCTCTGATGTAGATGCATTCTCAATACAATATGATATTTTTTTCTCTTGAGCAGGAGCATGAGAACTTGCTTTCCAAATGGCAAAATAAGAACATGGAAAATGTGATAGAGCTGCACAACAAAGCCCCAGTCTGGAATGATGACACTCAGTCCTATGTCTTAAATTTCCATGGCCGGGTGACTCAGGCATCTGTGAAGAACTTTCAGATCGTCCATGCAAATGACCGTAAGCCCCTCCCCGGAAAGGGCCAAGTCGGGGCAGTGACAGGGACTTTTTTGGAAGGGAGATTTTAAATTGCATTTTGGTTTGGACAAATTCTGAAAATTACTTTTCATGGGTAAATTATGGGGTTATACCCTTATTTGAGAGAGACAGCTCCCACTGGGAAGACAGTGTCATATTTTAGGAGAAAGAGCTTCCGAGCTTTACAGCATGGACAGATGAAGAGAAGGCCATGCAACTCCTGTGGCTACCACAGAGAGAGTCTTAGGTTAGTCAGGCTGTTTTGGAGAGACCAACTCAGATGACTTACAGCAAACATTTCCCATAGCTTGAGTCCTTTTGTTTAATGAATTTGTAGTTAGTTCTCGTCCTTTCCTTCCTCTTGCCAGAATCCATTATGGTAGTCAGGAACAGTCTTCCATTTCCAGTGGATGGTAGAAGCAGTAAATTAAAACTGCTCAAGATTGGGAAACTTTTTTAACCTCAAAAAGTTTCTTTTTTTTCACTTTTTTAATGTAAAACAGATTTTAATTAGCTTTTACCTAGGTTTTACACATTTTTTCTAAAATTAAAATAGGTTTTCCCTGATCATTACCTTAAATATTGTCTAATTTCCTTCAATTCTTCTTTCTGTCTCTGCAGCTGAATATATAGTCATGCAGTTTGGACGTGTGGCAGAAGATGTGTTCACACTGGACTACAACTATCCCATGTGTGCCCTCCAGGCCTTTGCTATTGGGCTCTCCAGCTTTGACAGCAAACTAGCTTGTGAATGAAAGCAGGCATGTCATACCCCAAACCTGTCGCTCACTCCATGAAGCTAAATTTAGGGAGAAAATAACTTCCCTCCCCAAGTGTTAAAGAGATGAGAAAAGTCAGCCAGTATCTTTTGGATTGATTCCTGCATATACAAAAAAAACTATTCAGTGGAATTTCCAGGCCTTACCAGCCCAATATAGATGAAAGATTATTCAGGCTACAGAGAAAGCTTTATCTATAGCACATCCAGGAGACCTACTTGTCCTGTGCCTCAAAGGTCAGTTTTTCCTCTGCCTGGAATCTCTTCCATCTGGCATCAGGTTCACATTATTTCAAGTACTTACCTATTTTCAGAAAAGGACAGTTGTTTCTTTCTTTTGCTTCACATTGGTAACTCATGCTAAGACAGCTTTTCTTAATTTTTTTTTTTTTTGCCTTTTTTTTTTGGTGGGAGGAAGTTAGGACAGTTGGGGTTAAGTGGCTTGCCTAAGGTAAGACAGCTTTTCAACCGAAGAGGAGGTTCTATAGCTGTGCCTGTGGTCCAGAGCTCATAAATGAGAGGACTGATTATGTAAAAAAAGCCTCCATTCCTGCTTCCTTCTACCATCCTGTAGATTAAATCACCACAGCCATGAAACTTACATGTATATGTCCATTTGTATCTAGCTTCCGACTTGTTTGAGGGGTGATGATTTATCACTTTGACCAGTTTTGGCCAGTTTTCACCAATGGCTCATATATGCTGACTTACCCACAGCTTGTCCCATGGGAAGAAGCAGCAGCCATCATTCTTCCTAGTCCTAAAAGAATTGCCCTGGATAGCCAGAGCTTATATATGTCTTTGGAAACTATCCAGAATGTTATTTGACTGTTGAGCTCCCTTAGGAGAGGTTCTTGTGTCAGTGTGAAACCTTCTTAGTTTCAAAACTGACTAGTCAGCTGGCACCAATCCCAGGTAGAGAAGTGGCTATCAAATGCTGTAACCAGTGAAGCGATGCAACTGTCTTTTTTTTTTTCTCCCTTTTTTTGGAGGGCAATTGTGGTTAAGTGACTTGCCCAAAGTCACACGGCTAGTTTTTGTGTCAAGTGTCTGAGGTCGGATTTGAACTCAGGTCCTCCTGACTCCAGAGCTGGTGCTCTCTATTCACTGCACCACCTAGCCGCAAGATGTAACTATCTTAATTCCATTGTAAAGATTAGTCTTTTTCTTCTCTGAATGATGCCAGTGGTGCCTTCAAGGCACAAGTACTGGAGATGGCTTCACCCAGTGGTTTTGCAGCTCCCCTTATTTTCAAGGTGCCTCCTGTATGTAAGTGTCTATGAAGCCATTCACATAGGGAATGTAGTCTCCAGCAGGAATTACCTATTGTAGCTTTCAGCTGTCTTATATGTTTAAAAAATAAAAGGAAAAAAAGGTGGCAATGAAAAGTTTTTGTTCCTATACATTTTGGTGGCCCCAGAATTAGCTGTCTTATTGTCTCTACAATTCTCATATGGGCAGAGTTTACCCCTTCCTGGCATAAATATTAATATCACTCAGTGCCCTTTGTACACTTGCTCAGTGTCACCAAAGCCTTTGTATTTTGGTACAGTTTGCCCTTTTGTTGCTTTCACTCATAAATCGCAATATCTTTGTGTGACGTGTTCTGGTTATTAGAAAATCTCAGTAAATCAAGTCGGATCTTCTGCACCAAAATTTAGGAATTAGTTGTCTATGTATTTCCCTGCCTCAGCCTTCTTAAGTCAGTACTTCCTGCTTCCTCACAACCAATCTCTCCTAGTCAAAATGCCTAGAGTAGGAAATTAGTCTGGGGACAGATTAAAGGACTTTAAATTTAATCCCCTTTTGACCAACCCAGCCAATCTTCCCCTGGTTAATTTATTTTGGTTTTAGGCCTGGCTCCTCCAGTCAAGTGCCTCTTCATTAAGTGCCCCAAGGCCCTTTAGACCTAAGTCACTAAGTGCTGCCAGACCTAATAAACTGGTAGCCAATTAAAGTTGTTCCCTTTTCTTCTGCTATTGTGGATCACTAAACCTGGAAGCTAGGAGCCAACCCTGAGGCTGTAAATTTAATCCCTCTCCTTTTCTCTTTTGCTTTTCCTTTGATCTTCAGAAGAGTCACCCTGC
Organism: Pseudocheirus occidentalis; assembly: GCA_028646575.1. Lineage (NCBI taxonomy): Eukaryota > Metazoa > Chordata > Mammalia > Diprotodontia > Pseudocheiridae > Pseudocheirus > Pseudocheirus occidentalis. The sequence goes on from JAQQSW010023206.1 coordinate 6,714, forward strand.
TCTACTTGCTTTCTGCTTGAATGTCTAGAGATGCCTCCCCCAGTCAACTCTGGTTTTACATGAATCATATTTATAACTTTTGTATGTTATGTCAATAAAAAATAATTTATACAAACATTTCATTGCTGTCTTTTCTTGAATATCTTTACTTAGAATCTCCTTGCAGTAAGATTGCATAATGGTAAATTTCTCATGATTTAGCAATAATGTATTAGGCAAATGCTTTAAAATTTTAGAATTTTAAAGCTGGAAGAGATCCTTAGTCCAGACTCACTATTTTAAAGGAACTAAGTAGTGGCAGAGTAGGGACTTCAGCCCAGGTCTGCTAACTTCTCTACTATATCATTCAAAAGCAGTGGTTAATGAATATTATAGTAAATATTTCTCACAGAGTAGAGTAGAGGTTCACAGACCTCACAGGTGATGATGGTTCTATGTCTGAACAATACCAATAGAGTATAGGCATTTTGTGACTACATTATGGAAGATGTAGGAATTAGGGGATTACAGCTTTGTTTCCTTGGATTTTCTTTGCTGTTGTGTTACGGATTTAGCCTTCACAAGGTAGAACCGATCCCAAACATCATTTCTGCCTTAAAAGGATTTATATCATCAAAGTGCTTTACATACAATTTTTTAAAAATTCTGACCCTAGAAATCTTAATTAGCCTTAACTTAGATCAGTAACCTAGTGGTAATAATAAGAATAAACATTTATAATCTTTTCAAGTTTATATTATTACATTTGATCCTCATATATCCCTATGAGAAAATTGCTATTATCCCATTTTGCAGTTAAGGAAATTGAGGTTTGCCCATGATCACACACTCAATGAGTGTGAGGCAGGATTCTGTGCCAGTTTTTCATTATTCCAAGTTTAGCACTGTGGTCTCTAGAACACAATTCTTCCCTTGGCAAACTTTCTTCCCAGACTTTTCCCTCTTACATTTTGTGTCTTGTACTCAGAGAACCCTGGCTCCATCTAGAAGACATTGCTTGCTATCCATGTTAGAAATTAAAACTTAGAAATTTTGAAGTATTAAATTAATTAAAATAATGCATCGTGTGTTAAATAACATTTTTTTTTAAAAGAGGGTAGTTGGGGTTAAGTGACTTGCCCAAGGTCACATGGCTAGTTTTTGTGTTAAGTGTGTGAGGCCAGATTTGAACTCAGGTACTCCTGACTCCAGGGCTGGTGCTCCATTCACTGTGCCACCTAGCCGCCCCTGTTAAATAACATTTTAAAGAAAACTTCTGAAACAGAAAATTTAGTAAAGAATAGCATTGTTTTGCATATTTCTACGAATCTCTATCATCTAGCTTAACAGAAAACAGCCAGAATTTCATATCTGATTCTACATTACATCTGTTTTGATATGCTGTTTCAGTCAAAGTGTATGAAGAAAATCTGATCTCACACAGATATGTAATTAGTTGGGAAAACAGAGTATTTTCCTAGGAAAATAATGTCTTGGTATTATTCAAAAAATAATTTTAACCGCAATGACCCCCTGAAAGGGTCTTGGGATCCCTTAGGAGTCTTCAGACCACATTTTGAGAACTGTTGTTCTAGATCAGGGGTCAGCAAACATTTTTTATAAAGGGCCAGATAGTAAATATTTTGTACTTTGTGGACCAAGAGGTAAAATCAAAGATGCTATGTAGGTATACTTAACTAACGAGAGAAAACAAATTTCCACAAATTAATGAAATCTACAGCAATAATTGGAGTATAAATTTTTATAATATAGGTTGACTAATGAGAAGAATGGAATTCCTTTTTGAGAAATAGCATTGTACTTAACTGGGGTTCAAAGTTAGTGTTCCCTATCATTAAGATTGATTGCAAATGTTAATGCTGATCTGTAAATATTTGATCTTTGAAAAACATCTTTTTACACAGATTTGTTGTTCAATCATGTCTGACTCTTCATGACCCTATTTGAGGTTTCCTTGGCAGAGATACTATTTCTTTCTCCAGCTTGTTTTATAGATAAGGAAACTGAAGCAAAGAGGGTTAAAGTGACTTTCCCAGAGTCTCCCCACTAGGAAGTATCTGAGTCTGGATTTGATCTCAGGTCTTCCTGACTCCAGGCATGGTGTTCTATCTACTGCACCACCTAGCTGTCCTTTATATATGTTGGTACTGCCAAATACAGATATCAATCTTATACAAGTATATGATTTCAATTGAGCCAATAAGCTAATAGTCTTAAGTAAACGTATTTTGTCTAGACACAGTTTCTTCAGTAGCCGCAACCAAACCTGATTTAATTAATTCACTATGGGTAAACAACTTTCCTTGCTTGGGTACAAAAGAGACACTGAGAAACTTTTCATTATTTTTTAATCAAGAAATTCTGCTATGATTTGAACACTGGTCCTCCTGAAGTCAGGGCCAGTGCTCTATTCGCTGCCCCACCTAGCCACCCCATGCTATGATTCCTTTTTAAATTTTCTGATTTTTCTAACTGAGTGCTTACTCTGGGAATGTTAACATATATTGTATTGTTTTAGCATAGTTATAATATTGCATAAAAAACATAATGCTTTGCCATCTAATTCAGTAACAAAATAACCCGCACTCCACACACTTTTCTGCTTGGATACACACCGGTAATTTTTTTAATGGCCTGATACACATGGCACTCCACGTACTATTTTTTTGTTATGGTTTTGGGTTTTTTTTTGCTTTTTGGAGGGCAGTTGGGGTTAAGTGACTTGTCCAAGGTCACACGGCTAGTATTTGTGTTAAGTGTCTGAGGCCGGATTTGAACTCAGGTCCTCCTGACTCCAGGGCCGGTGCTCTATTCACTGTGCCTCCTAGCCACCCCAGCACTCCACGTACTGTATCACAGCTGCATCTTTAAACAGAGATGTCATATGGGTAAAGTGATGGGGGCCACATATGGTCCCTGTCACAAATACTCAACTCTTCAAACATAATGAGAAAACAGCTATAGACGATATATAAACAAGGGAGTATGGCTGTGTTCCAATAAAACTTTATGGGAGCCAAGATGGTGGCGTAGAAGCAGCAAAGCACCACAGCTCCCACACAAACACATTAAAAACTCATAAAATGGGACTCAAAACATATTTTCAAGCTCCAAAACTCTCCAAAAGACAGAAAGCACATCTGTACCTACAGGCAGCTCAGCAGGTGGGGCTCTTCCCAGCAGTCTGGGAGCCAGGCCTAAAAACCCAGCTGGCTCAGGCCCCAGGGTATTGGGCGGGGAGCCGCATCTATAGGAGAGCAGATTGGCTAGTCAGTGGATTTTGCTAACTCCGGAGAAGAGTGGGTCCAGCCAAACTGCTCCCAGGGCAAGGAAGCAGTGGGAGGTGGCTGTGGCAGCAGGAACAGCTGAAAGCAGCAGCGGTCTCCATTGGGCTCCTTCAGAGCCCTTGGCCTGCAGATAGCAGGGGGGCTGAGGCGATCCATCAGGGCCAAGGGCTCTTGCGTTGAGTGGCCTGGATCTGGATCGTGGTCTTGAGTAGTGGTCCTGGGGTGCGCTTTCAGTGAGCCAAAGCTAGGGGGTGCTGCAGCATCCCACTAATAGCACCTGCAGCTGTGAAGGCCCCAGCGATTTGGGACAGAGCTTTC
>JAQQSW010023207.1:0-10318 GCA_028646575.1 Pseudocheirus occidentalis
GTTGGTACTTGAAGTATAAAAGAGTGGAATACAAGGTGGGCATGGCATCGATAGAATCAGCAACAGTAACTGCTATTCACAGATGTTTTGGGGAGAGAATTCTTGGTGACATTCCCTGCCTCAACTTATCTTTAATTTACTTAATGGTATAAATGCTACAGTCCCCCTCCCTCTACCTCCAGCAGAATGTAAGCTCCCCAAGTGAACAGATTTATTTTGGTTTGTCTTTGTATCACTGGCATCTTGTAAGGCACACTGTCTTACACAAAGTTATCTTAATTTGCTTGTTGAGTGAGTGAATGAATAAATGAATGAATGAAGGAATGAATGGTTACATTAGAAAACTAATGGTAGGGAATTTGGGATGAGAAACCAAAGGACAATTTCCCCTTTAACAAAGACTGTGGTGCCATGGAAAAAGCCTAGGTATGAGAGTGTGGAGTCAATGGTTCTAATCCTGGCTCTGCATCTAGCTAGTTGTAGGAACCTAGTTAAATTACTTCATCTCTCTAGTCTTAAGGAGTTGAACTACAAAACTGAAAAAACAAAAAACCTTTTCAAAGTGAATATTCCACAAGCTTCTCTCTCATCTGATCTGTTCAATCTTCTTCTGTAAGCATTTTGAGCTTAACTATTTAACTATTGGCACCCTCCTGCTGGGGATTACCTAAACCTCTAGACTTAAATAGAACTAATTGAAATGCTAAAGGAGTTATGTTTGACAGGATTTTATGATTAACTGAGATTTAACCTGAAAATAATTTTTTTTTTGGATCCTAGTTGCTGTTTTGCCTTTAGTTGGCTTAATTCCATTTTCTTCCCTGAATAGTAAGGGTAGAAGTAAATATTTTAGATTGTAAATTCCTTGGGGATGGGAGCAGAGGCTGCATGTCTTCTTCCCTAAAGCTAGGCCCACAGTAGGTGCTCAATTTGTATTTGATGTTTTCTGGTGACTGGGCCTTTTACAGGATGTCTGTATCATGATTCTGAACCTCAATTCTCATTTTCCAAGTCTATAGATGTAAACAAAGAGAGTATTGAAGATAAGCCTGGATTTTTTTTTAAAGAAAGAGTCCCAGATCTCAGCTTGTTTTGTTATGATTTATTTCTCTCAATAAAGACTGAAGAAAAAAAGCCTTATCTTCACATAATTAAGTTCTAGTTGACAGATTTTGTCTTTGTTTTGGAAAATGGACAATCACTATGGTCGACCTCATTTGTCAACCCTAACCTCATCCTGAGGTTATGGAGGGCAGAAAATTGAGATTGTATGAATTCCTATCTATACCAAATATTTCTGAAGGTCATACATGCATATATTGAGGACATCATGAATGAGGGTTTAGTAGACTTTTGCAAATAATATTCAACAATAGGTCACATCTTTACCCTTTCATGAAAAATAAATAATATAACATCCCATTGAACTGTTTGTTGAGAACCAAAAAGCATTTACTTCAGTAGGACAAAATACTTCTGATGTGATTTAAGGAGTTTAGGGACCCCTCAAGGAATGAAGTACTGGACAGGGTCATCTGGAATAAATTCATGGACTCAAGCATTCTTTAAGTCAAAGTGGCAGAGTTTTACTGTAACAATACAAGGCAGGGACAACTCTACTTCCAGTCCCAACATGAAGCAATTTCAGAAGCCAAGACCTTCATCCCTTACCCCAAAAGATGTTGGGTTCCATCTGTCTAAGAGGGAATGATGGGTGCTTAGGTGCTTGTACTTGAACCCCAATTCCAAGATCACATTTCTCCCTAACTTCAAAACATTATCCCTGACAGTCTTCTCCCCAGCAGGACACTATGCCTAGCAATAACTCATGAGTGGGCCCCAGTAAGACAAACTACCTTTCCTATCACAAGAAGTAGTTAACCTCTGAAAGAATTCTCTTGTAAAAATAGGACTATCTTGTAACCACAGAATTATTATGTATTGATTCCCAAAGTTATCATATACAATCCAGAGGTCAAGATATAGCCATCAATTCTCAAAGCTATCTTGCTACAGACATAACAGACCAAAAACACACTCCTGAGAAACCATTTCCCCTGGTTTCCAGTAGTGAATGACACCAGTGACCAAAGTTGTAAGTTATTACCGAATGAGAATATCTGCCAGATAATCCACTATTTTTCCTGTATAAGCTTTAGCATCACTCCTGTTAGGTTACAAATTCCTTAAGGAACGTAAGTTCCTGAAGGGCTTCTGCCTGTCATATTGGTGTTACAATAAAACTTTGCCACCTTGACTTAAAAAATGCTTGAGTCCATGGATTCATTCTAGATGACCCTGTCCAGTACTTGAGTGGTCTCTGAACCCCTAAAACCACATCAAACACATGATAATTCTGTGGTTACAACACTGTACTATTTTTACAAGAGAATTTCTGCAGAGGTCAGATTGTTTTTGTGAAGATGATGGTTTGTTCTACTGGGGCCCACTCATGAGTAATTGTGGGGAAAGGTAGTTTGTTTTACTGGTGTCTACTCATGAGTCATTGCTAGGCATAGTGTCCTTGGGCTGAGGAGAAGACTGTCAGGGATAGTGTTTTGAAGTTAGGCAGAAATGTGATCTTGGAATTGGGGATCCAACCACAAGTACCCAAGCACCCAATCATCTCCATACAGGGGCTTTTGAAATAGGTTGGCTCTCATCCATTTTCAAAATCATGCAAGATTCCTTGGAAGATATAAGAATAGAAACAATACTGTTCAGCAACTTTATGATAAAAATATCAAGTAAATAAGAAACACAGAAGATAAAGATGTAACCTCTGTGCCAAAGCCATTTGGTATGGGATTCTCTCCTTATGTAGTGGACATGAATGCCCTGCACTCTGGGAGGGGTAGGGGAAAATTGGAAAGATGTGAGAGAGCTTCACTTCTCACCCAGTCTCCCTTTTGGGGACTCTTCAAGCAAGAGTCTCCCTCAGGACTCTCCAAATGAGAGTATTTTTCTCAATTTCCAGCTCTGAGAGAGAAGATTGAAGAAGCCAGCCCCACTTCTGTTTAATGAAGGAAAAGTTTGAAAATAGGATTATGATGGAGGTGGGACTGCCTGTTCCTCTCATGTTTTTTTCCTGGGTCGTCTTCTTATTCACCCAAAACATTACAAAAAATTATTTTTGGTAATGGGACTTTACAATCTAATCTAGAAAGTAGTTTTCCCTTCTATAAATTCCTAGAGTATAGGTTCTTTGTACCCTATAGTTTCTCTTTCTCTCTCACTCTCTGTAACACACACACACACAGACACACACACACCAACCCCTTGCTTCACATGAATGGAAGAGATTTAAAGGTAGAAAAAGTGGAGACTTCAAATCTCTTCATGTCACTGGTCCTGTCACTATCTGATCATGTCACTAACATTACTCATAGCTCTTCCAGAGTCAGGAAAGCTTATCCTCACCCTGACATGTGAAGTCCTGTACAATATGACTCCCACATACCTATACAGTCTAGTCATACATTAGTACCATTTGCACAATGACCATTCTAGACAAATGGTCTCCTTATTGTCCCTGTGCACAATATCCCTTCTCCTGTCTCAATACCCCTATACAAGCAGTCTGGCATGTCCTTTCCCCTCTCTTTTTCCTCATAGAATCCCTAAATTCCTTCAAAGCCCAGATATGATTCCAACTCCTAACACTCAGCCTTTCCTGATCTCCACAGCGGTTAGTTCTCAGATCTCAGATCTCTTTAAAGTTTTCTGTATTACTTATCTGTGTACATGTTACATGTAACCAATAGAATATGAACTCCCTGAGGGCAGAAACTATTCATTTTTGTCTTTGTACCTCTAGTACATGGGAAAATGCATTGCACACATTAGGTAATTAGTAAATGTTTGCCGAGTTAACCTCTTTTGTTCATGGATAGGACAAATTCCTTTGAGAGTTTACAGATCTCTCCCTTCAGTCTCTGCAGTGTTTCAGGATTTGATGTGACCAGCAGAGTTATCTGCATGCTCAAGTTTTTAGAGGCCATTCCCATCCAGAGGGAATCACTCTTCAATTTGGACTCTGTACTGGAATTGCCCCATAACAGTGGCAAATGCCTCTGGGGGAGCATTACTTCCTATTTCATGACATGCCTATTATTAATGATCAGAGAGTCAAAAATAGATTATCTCTGTAACTGTATTTTGGGGAAGTCTGAATAAGTTCAATGTAAGTATATAATTGAGAGGGAATGTAATATAAGGATAGGATATACCTTGTTTGAAGACAGCCTGTAAGATGACATTTTTCCCATTTATCAATTGGGGAATGAATTATATTCTTATAGATTTGATAATTTTTTCATATATTTGAGATATCAGACCTTTATCTGAGAAAGTTTATAAAATTCTTCCCCAATTTTCCACTCTCCTTGGTTATGTGTGATCTTGGTTACATTTGTTATACTTGTATAAACCCTTTTTAATTTAATGTAATCAAAACGATCTTTTATACCTAACTTTCCTCTCTATCTTTTGATTATTCATAAATTTAATTCTAAAAATTATTCATAAATGTAAAACTAATAACTATTGAATCAAATGCGTTCTTATAATCAACAAGCAAATGACATAGTAGAACTTTGGATTCTTTACATTTTCAGTAAATTGTTTAATAGGAAAAAAAATGGGGTCTACAACAGAATTTCTCCTGTGAAAGCTTGCCTAATCCCTTCATGGAGGATGCCCTTAATATCCATGTAGCAATGAGTCTCAAAATTTTTATCCAGCTAGGAAAGCAGGAATATAAATTCAAATTGTTGATGTTCTCTTTATCATCTTTATCAGTATTAATAATAATGAGCTTGTTTCTCTGTCTTTGATATCTTCCCCTTCTTTTGATACCTTGTGTCTCAGTCCCTCAGTGCTCTTGCAGACATGTTGCTTCTGGCATATATCTCTTGTAAGTGTAAGAATAAGAATGACAATAACAGCTGGCATTTATGTAGCACTTTCAGTGCTTTACAAATATTGTCTCATCCTCACAATGACTCTGGGAGGCAGGTGAAATTACTGTTCCCATTTTGCAGATGAGGAAACTGAGACAGGCAGAGGGGTTAAGAGGCCTTGCCAGGGTCACAAAGCTGGTAGCTGTCTGAGGCCGGCTTTGTGCCTGATCAGGCCTTCCTGACTCCAGGTCTGCTGCTCTATCCCCTGTGCCATGCAGCTATGGTGCATCTGCCTTTCCTGTCTTTGTCCTCACTGACATCATCTTCTACTCCCTCTATAAGCACACTGGTGGGATTGTGATGTTGGAGTCCAAGCGTGGTGTCTATTATCCTTTGTGAAAATCTATGTGACAAAAATAACTGCAAATATGTCTTTCTTCTGTCTGTGTCCTTTCTTCCTTTTTTGTTCACAAATGCCCCAAGGATGGCTTTCTTAGTTATTCTTTACCCAGTCTTTTTGGAGGCAGCTGGGTGGTCCAGTGGATAGGGCACTAGGCTTGAAATCAGGAACTCTCATTTTCATGAGTTCAAATCCAGCCTCAGACACCTACTAGCTATGTGACCCTGGCCAAGTCACTTAACCCTGTTTGCCTCAGTTTCTTCTTATGCAAAATGAGCTGGAGAAGGAAATGGCAAACTGCTTCAGTAGCTCTTCCAAGAAAACCCTAAATGAGGCCACAAAGAGTTGGACACAACTGAACAATAACAACCCAGTATTTTTTTTAATGTGTTTTACCTGTTGTGGCCTAATGTGAGAGCAGCCAGGCACTTACCTTTCTAGCATCTTCAACACACATCGGATATGGCCAGCCGTGTTCTTGAAATAAGCGTCAGGAGCCCGTGGAGAGGGAGAGCTGAGTTCCTTTATTATGGCATGTATGCTGTTTACATTACTCCCCTCTTTCACAGCCCCCCAATTCCCCTTATATCCCCCATTCTTGGCTGAGTTAAGCAATACATATAGTAAATGTGTAGCTGGACTCTTGTATTCCAAGATAAGGTGCAGCTGGAGACAATTGCAGAGCTCTCTACATGGTACAGAGCTTATGGTTTGAAGCATCTGATTTCTAAACATCAGCCTCCTCAGGCACCACAAAGCCTGCATGTCCAGAGGCCTGTACATGCCAGACAAAGGTCGCCAGAAGTGCAGCCATGTTTCCAGAATGCTACGGGTCTCATGTACTATACATGAGGAACTGCACACTATATCTCCAACATTTACCCTTCACTGTCATATGGTAATATTGGTCATAATCTTCCATTGCTCTCTATAATCTATTCATTAAAGATGATTCATGACACATATCTTAATTGCCAGGTATTGTGATAGGCATTGGGATACAAAGACAAAAATGAAGTTTTTGCCTTCAACTTCCTTACTTCCTATCAGGGGAAATATCATATACAGGAGGCAGTTACACGGTGCAGTGAACAGAGTACAGGGGCTGGAGACAGGAAGACCTAGGTTCAAATCTGATCTCAGACACTATCTGTGTGAGACCCTGGGAAAGTCATTTAACCTCTGTTTCTCTCAATTTCCTCATCTGTAAAATTGGGATGATAATAAAACCTAGCTCCTGGTGGTGTTGTTATGAGGACCAAATGAGGTAATCATTGTGAAGCATTTAGCACAGTGCCTGGAATACCTATTCTTAGCTATTGTTTATGTGAGCAAATTATATATACACATATATATGTGTAAAATATACATATAGTATATAGTAGATATGACAAAATTTCTAGGGGTACACTACAACTTAGGAAAAGGGATGATAATAAAAGGGGATGACTTAAGGTTTTTAATATGTTATGAATGAGTTTATATTCTAAATGTACATTGCCTTTAATTACCATTTCTCTCTCCATTTTGAAAATAGTTTCCTGACAAAGGCACTTTTTGATCTATTTGTTATAACAATTGATTGATTTCATTTAAACTTCATTAAGAAAATGTAATCTGCCCTTTCTTCTGTCTAAATACTATGTTTAAAGAACTTGTTTAAACAGCTCAAGATGGAGTTGTTTTGATTGCAAGTCATATCATTTTTTCCTCATTTTTATTTTCTACTAGCATTGTACCAATTTTGATCTTTGTTCTAACAAGTTAGAATTCTAACTATACACAGACAACTAAACTGATTCAGGAATGATTCCTACATCAGAAATGAATTATTTTCCTGTGTGTTAAAACAGAGACCTTTTGTTTTTATGTGTGCTCCCTATGTCTAATGACTTCCTGTTCTTTTACCGATGAAAACATTCATAATGTTAGATGTAGCCATTAATGTAATATAGAAGTCTTTGGCCTCTTTTATTCCTTATTCCTCATCAGTATTTTCTAATATACTTCTCATCATCCTCACCTATTCCCATATTTTCATTAAAATCATGGATTATTAAAGTGTATGTTGATTTCATTTGGCGAATATTATTGAGTTTCGGTAGAATTTTTCTTCCTTTTCATTCTCTGCAACAGATAAATATGCATAAGCTGCAATTATCTTCATGGTGGTCTTTTTGCAAATACTTGTCATGAGCACTTCAATACGAAGTGACCATCTGTCCCTGGAAATGAAGTTTCTTTGCCTTGGGTGGCATGATAAAAATCAAAACCATTAATTCCTCTATTTGCCTCTCCAATTAGAACCTACCTCTAAGCCAAGGGTTCTTAACTTGGAGTCCATAAACCCATAAGAAGTCTGTGGATAGGTTTCAGGGGATACATGAATTTGAATGGGAAAAAATTACATCTTTACTTCTCTATAATTGACTTCCTTTGTGATCCTATATATTTTATTTTACATTAAAAAAAAAATTCTGAGAAGGCATCCACAGATTTCACCAGTCTTTCTTTTCTTTTTTCTTATCCCTCCTTCCTTCCTTCCTTCCTTCCTTCCTTCCTTCCCTTCCTTTTCTTCTTTCTTTTCCCTCTGTCCACATGTGGCATTATACCCTTACCTGTGGGCACTTTACCCAAGGGGAATGTAAATCTTAATCTCAGAAACAGTTTTTTGTTTTTGCTTTTTTAACTCCAAATCACTTTGACTCTCATTGATGGGTCAACAATGGGTCCCAGGCCAAGCTACTTGGTCAGAGTTTGGGTCTGATTGGCTCAGACTGAATGTAAATAGCAACTGTTTCTCCCTAGGTCAGAAACCTTGAGAGTCTTTTCCTCTCAGATTTTTTTTGGGGAGGGGGGGGAGAGACCAGGTAAAGAGGACATTCTTTGTCTCATTTATCACCTAGCCTTAATCACTGAATGGATGTTGCCTCAGTCAAACTGAGACCTGTGGTGGAGAAGGCACAATGGAGAAGTTCAGAAGAGTAGCCTGGGGAAAATGAAGAGTTAGCTGGCTTGTGTAGATGTACTAGTAGAAGCCATGTGATCCTTAAGTAGATGTACTAGGAGAAGTCATGTGATCAGAGGGACAGATCCAGGGGCAGAGGGTAAGTCTGAGATGTGAAAACCATGGCTGAAGTGATCTTATAGAATCAAGAGGCCACTAAGGCATGGTGGAGAATTCCTGAGGAGTACACCCTGGAGGGAAATTCACCAAACTCCCAAAAGGGTCCAAGACACAAGAAAGGTTAAGAATTCCATCCTGCCATTTAGCTACAGTTTACTTCTTTCTTCTGGTTTTATTTGAATTGTTACAGTAGCTGACCTTAGGGAGAGCTTTCTTCCCCCACCCCATTTCTAGTGAGTACATGGAAGTTTTGGTGGCAGGTAGGCTTCTGAGGATGCATGACATTGTTGGGGTGAATGCCCATATTCACTGGTGAGTCATAACTCTGTAGATATATTAAAGGGGCAGCAACTGTCCCCTCTTCTAGCCAATGCTTTTTGCCTGTGAAGCATATGGTTTTCTGAGTTATCAATGGACACCTCCCTACCCTCAACCCCATTCCTTCTGTGTTCTCTGGAGGGTATACCTAATGTAGCACTGGGCACATAGCAAGTATATTTACTAGAAGGCTAAGCAGAGACTCCTTCAATTTGTTAATGCCTTGTTGAAAAGACCCTGGAATGTGTGTTTGCTACATCCACACAGACGTCACAAGAGGCTAGATCTGCCTGGCTAGAAAATGAATTCCCCAGATCCTAGTATTCCTTCTACACCTTTCCTCCAGTGAATTCAGAATAGGTTATCTTGGTAGTTGGGCAAAATGGGCCAATATCCCATGGTTCTAAATGAGACTTTCCAAGTAAGTCCTAGGGTAGGAGAGAAGAATACGTGGAGAAAAAAAAAGGGTGGGGGAAGAAAAGAGGAGGAAGTGAAAGGTAAGAGAAGCCTACGAGGCTCACTCATCTTTTCTTAAGGAATATCCTTCAATTTTTATAACCACAGCTGATTTTCATAAAATCCAATGCCAGATATACTGAATCCTATGAAACAATCACCTCTGGCTGATGGAGTAGAATATGGCACATTTTCAAGAATAAATGAGACAAAATATTCCAATTACAGACTCGTCTTACTTCTCTCTATCCTGAGCCAAATGTTTGTCTTAATCATTCAGCTAAAAATTACCCTAGTGGCAGCGAACCACAACAGAGGCTATAGTAGAGTGGCTTGTGTTAAGAAGAATTGTTGATCTTACTTCTTATGCAGAGTCTGCAAGAAAAGATGAAATGCAGACATCCATTCTCTTGAAGGCAGGACCTGCACTGGCAATGGGTAGAGGGTGAAGTTTCTCTTTAGAGGGTATTTTACGCTGTTCACCTTGTTCACTAAGGACTGAGTGTGTCATATCTGTTGCAAAATAAAGTTCTCTTTTATAGCACAGCTTCCTTCATATACTGTTTGTTAGTTCTGAGGGCTCCATTCAGGTAATAGATATAAGTTGAAAATGACAGATAATAACAACAATGATGATATTAATAGCTAGCATTTATAAGGCACTTTAAAGTTTGCGAAGTCCTTTACATGTATCAGCTCTTTTGAGCCCTTACAATAACCCAGTGAGGGGAGTTTTATTACTACCTGTATTTGGAGATATTCCTCCCACTTACAGAAAAGGAAACTGGGACTGAGAAGGTAAGTATCTTGTCAGAGATCATAAAAACTAGTCAGTGTCTGAAGGAAAATCTGAATTCAGGTCTTCCTGACTCCTAACCCAACACTGTATTCATTTTACTTCTTACTTGACTTAAGGAAATATGGGCCTGAGATTTGGGAGGTAGGAAATAAGGATTCTAATCCAATCTTGATTCTAATCAAACGAATGAACTTAGGCCTCACACCTGTTGTTCCTCACCTTCTGGGTCTTTGAACAAGGAAATACAGTGATCTGTCAATTTTGTACTTAAGGGCTCTATAGGAGGGAGAACCCAGGACTAGTTATAAGGTACATTT
>JAQQSW010023208.1:0-10318 GCA_028646575.1 Pseudocheirus occidentalis
TTTTTATCCTTAACTTACATCTCACACACTATCCTTTTGCCTTTGTCCATGGTGGTAGTATAAATTGAAGGACATCTTTCAGGAAAGTTCAATCTTTTAGAAAAGATTTTTCTACTTTTAATAAATATTTTTGCAGTCCTTTGCAACATAAACATGTGTATATCTATATGCACATATGCATACATATATACATACAGACATATATGTATACAGAGTAAAAGATAATGGGTTGTTCATATGATGAGAGAGAGAAGCTTTGGAGAGCCCATGTGCTCTACTGTATTTTTATGATGGTGAGACAAAGCAAGGATGCCCCTATCACAAGTGGACTCCTCATGGCAAACTTAAGAAAGGACACAGATGAGAGTTACAGAAAATAAAAAGGCACAAATGGATGATAATTTCCATGATTGGCAAGAATAGTCAAATCTGTGAGATTACAGACCTACCGTAATAGTGGAGAATTTTGGGGAAAATACAGGGAGAGTTAAAGAGGAAAGAAAAAAATGGGTCAGTGACACTTTAAAGTATTTCAAGCATCCCACATTTCTTTAGTAACACCCTACAGTGCTCATCACTTTGATATTCCATGAATGCCACACATTTTTTGCTTCATCATGCTACCTGACAATCTGTCTTTGATGTATGGTCTCCTGGGTGGGAAGTCAGGCTTGCCTGTCTAAAAAAGAGTAAAGAATATTGGTAGAATCTAACATCTATTCACTGCCTATCACTGCAAGTGACATCTGGGTAATTTTTTTATGATACTTCCTGCATCTAAGCCATCATCCACAATATGCTGCAGCTTACTTATGCCTAAAATGTGTTTTATCATTGCCATTAGGGTCACCCACAATTTGGATTCTTTGAAAATTGTGGTGGTCCACAATTCAGGGCCAAACAGCATCACTGTAGGGTTACTGATGTTTACAAATAATATGGTGTGTGTGTGAATATTTTTTGAAACCTGTATGATTTGCCAAGATTAATTCAACCTACTCTCTTTGTCGTATTCAAGTCTGCGTCCATCTACATGTCTGTCCATAATGTCTGTCCAGGGCTGTGGGGCATACTCATGTATAAGGGCATGATCTTGCAAAGAAGATTGAGAAGAATGATTATGGAAGATAAAAAAAGCATTATTACAAAGAACTGTTGTGAAAATCCATGGAGAAGAGAGTATCCAGATAAAATGGGTTTTTAATAACTGCAAAGAAGAAAAGGGACTGAGAAATGGCCATTTTATTTGGCAATTAAGAAGTCATTATCATCCTCAAACAGCAATTTCTGTTAAGTAGTAAGGATGAAAATCAGATATACAGGGGACAGGAACGTGTAGAACTAGAGAGAACTTTGCCTTACAATTCAGTTGTGAAAAGAGAGATATAGGACAAAAGATTGAGGGGCAGGTTCAAGTCAAAGTTTTTAATTTAATTTTTAAAGGTTTTTTTCCCATAATATGCTATTCTAGATGATTATCAATATGTCGAAACTTTCCAGGGATGGAAAAGCAGAACAGCACAGTAGACAAAGATTCAGGCAGGTCTAGGTTCAAGTCTTGACTACCACACGTACTAGACGTGTAACTTTGCGCCAGTCATCGAAGCCCTCAGTGCTCCAGACTACTCTCTCAGGCTTTATATAATAAACGAGGGGCCAATTTGCACTAATGAAAGGAATTTACAATGTAGATTCCTCACCAGTATTAAATCACAGGTCCATATATCAGATACCTACCACAAGAGGTTCCATTTACATTTAATAAATATTTCTTATCTATACAAAGTTCTATGTTCATTCCATCAGTTAACTTATAAATTCTCATCTCGTATTTCATAGCGTCAGAAAGTGTTACAGACATTATCACATGTCACTAGTCGGTTAACTACTGAATATACAGGTAACTTTAAGGTGTTGAACAACAGTTAACTACACATATTGTGTATATCATGCTAAATTTGGCAAAGCACTTGAGTATCTTCAGATCTATTGAAGAAACATTGTTAAGATCAGTAAAGTTTTAATATTAGGCATATTTTAGCTTTTTAAAAAATGATTACATTATTTATAAGATATATGACTCATTTTATTCCACAGATTTCATGCCCTTTATAGCCTATGAGTCATGGAAAAGCACAGCTTCTGAAAAATCAGTATCATAGGTCACCCAAGGGGCCCTGGTAATAGCATATTAACACTTATGACCTTAACATAAGAAAGAGGTATAAAAGATGTTATATAGAAAATGTAGGATGAAAAAAGGAACTAAGCAAGTCTTGTAAAAGTGAGAGAAAACAAAAAGGAAATGCAAGAACTCCATTAGTACCCATGAAATATTAAAAGACCTAAGAGAAAGCCTCCAAAATACTGGTTATATCTCCTCTGGAAGATTTATAGGATTACAGAGAGTACAGGATCTCATGGAGGAAGAAAAGGTCCGTCTGAAAGCATTTATTAAATGCCTACTATTTGTCAGGCACTATGCTAAGCACTGGACTTTTTAAAGACAGATATAATCTTTCCCTCAAGGAGCTGACATTCTAATGGGTGGGGGATGACAGCATGCAAACCACATACATAGAAGATACACACAGAGTAGTTGAATTTAGCCAGAGAGAAGAAGGCATTAGCAACTGGGGGGATGGGGGAGGATCTATAAAGGCCTCTCTAGTCTTGAAGGAAACTAGAATGAAGAAGCAAAGGTAAAGGGACAGTCAGGGCAAAGACACAGAAATGAGAAATGGGGTGCTGCTTTTGAGGATCTTCAAATAGGCCAGTGTAAATGAGTCAGAGTGCATGGAAGGAAGTTAGGTGTGGAAAGGTAGAAAGGGGTCAGGTTATCAAGACCTTCAAATACCAAAAAGATACTGAAGGTAAAAGGGAGCCATTGGAGTTTCAGTGAGCAAGGGGAAAAGGGGGTGATAGGAACAATACTTTAGGACAATCATCTCAGAAGCTGACTGGAAAAGAGAATAGAGTGGCTAGAGAGAGGCCACAGAGAAACCAGTTAGAAAACTACCGTGGTAAAAAGCTTAATAAATGCCTTGTTCCAACCTCTCCTTTCATCCAGTTATACCCAGACTGTACAAAAAGATTGTCAGACTCCTATGGTAGCTCTGAGTGTAAACAAAACAAGGGAGGATTCAGGCAAAGCAAGTAAGCTGCACAAATGATGAACAAGAGATGGGGCCAGATGGGTGCTTAGGCCAAGCTTGGGGAGCCACACACAACTCACAGTAAGAGATATGTCCAGAATAGCACCCAGGAAGAAGAGTCTAGGTAGAGCATCAACCAAGCAGGCAAAAGGACCAGGCCAGCACCAGGGAAGCATAGTACAAGTGGTTTTGCAGGAGACCTCCTCCCTGTACAATCAATGCCATCTGACTGATGCAATCCAATAAACATTTGCTAAGCTCCTATAAAGAATCAACTCCAGGTTTGAGACTATGCAAGAAAGAGTTAGGAAAAAAGGAAAGAGTTAGGCAAGGCTCCAAGGCCAAAACCTAAGAAGAACCACCAGGAGACTGAACCAAGCCCCAGGAATTCATGCATTATTCATTCTTATTCATTCCAACTTAAACCAAAAAGGGCCCCCAGAATATGAGAGGGAGCAGAGTCTGCCCCAAGCATAAAACTCCAACCTGAAAACTAGCCCTGAAAACATGAATAAACAAAAGAAAATGGCAGACCACTGGGAGGGAGAGGGGCAGGGAAGATCTATGCAAGCAGACACACTAATACATGGTTTGTAAAGTTGTTAACTGGTCTAACCAAACAGAAAAGCAATCTGAAAGTATGTCCCAGAACTCACTAAACTGTGCCTGCCCTTTGACTCAGTAATATGGCCTATATCCCAAAGAGATCAAAAAAGAGGGAAAGGTTCATATGCATAAAATCTTTTGTAAATTAAAATTTATGTTTATTTTTAGTTTACATCATTCATTGCCACAAGATTTTGAGTGATAAATTTTCTCCCCATCTTTACCCTACCCATCACCCTAAAACAGCGATCACATTGTATATCCTCTCCCCTAATCTGTTCTCTCCTATATCCTCCCCCATTCCCCCTCTCACTCTCCAGTAGGGCAAGATGGATCTCCCTACCCCAGTGCCTATATATTGTATTTCCCAGTTGCATGCAAATAATAATGATAATGATAATAATAATAATAATAATAATGATGATGATGATGATGATGATGATGATGATGATGATGATAATATATGTTTTTAAACATTTGATTTTAAATTTTGAATTCCAGATTCTTTCCCTTCCTCCCTTGTCACCCACTCTTGCTGGGAAGATAAGCAATTCAATATAAGTTGTATGTGTGTAGCTAAGCAAAACATTTTCATGGTGGATATATTGTGAAAGACTGACTATATTTCCCTTCATCCTATCCTGCCCCCCCAACTTGTTCTATTTTCTACTTTGACTCTGTCCCTTTTCAAGAGCGTGTGCTTCTAACTACCCTCCCCCCAAACTGGCCCTCCCCTCCATCATCCCCCCTCTCATCCCCTTCCCCCCTACTCTCCTGGTGGGTGAGATACCGTATTTACTGTGTATTTTATTCTCTCACTAAGCCAAATTCAATGAGAGTACGGTCGACCCATTCACTTTTGCCTTCCTGTTCTTCCCCTCCATTGTAACAGTTATCCCTTGCCTCTTCTATATGAGGTAATTTACCTCATTCTGTCTCTGCCCATCTCCTCTCATTATATTCTTCTCTCATCTCTCAATTTCACCTTTTAAGTATCGTCCTTTCAAATCCAATTGATCCAGTGCTTTCTATGTATACCTGTACACACACACACACACATACATATACAGAGTCACATATGTATGTTCCAGAACCCCTGAAAATATCAGCAAGGCTCTCTTCCATGACTTTTGTTAACATACAACAAGAAAATCCTTCTTCAGGGCTTCTGAACCAACAGCCAGGTTCCAGGACCTCTACAACATCAGCACTGTCCACCATGAGGTGAATCTGGAAAAACAACATCAAAACAGACAGGCAAAATGCCGGCATCACAGCCATACCTCTTCAGTTCTCAGCAGCTCCGGGTGGTAGTTCTCAAAAGTCTTGGGCAGCTCCAATGGGCTCTCAGCAACTCAGGCTCCACTATACTGGATATTGCTCTTCCCCAAAGTACTTCTTCTGACCTTCTCTAGGCTTGAGCCTTTCTTTCAATTCATGGCTCCTCCCAGTTCAGCCCTCTCTCTTCATGTCAACAAGTCCATCCCACAAGTAGGATTCACAAGCTCTGGGTTTTAACACTCAACCCAAAACCAAGCCAATTCAGGGGCATCTCCAAATTCCATTACCATGATATATGCCCATATACCCTCCTATATAGACACACACACACACACATTTATCTTTTCTGCACCTATCCTCATACTGAGAAAAGTTCCTTAAGTTACAATTTTATCATTTTTCCATGTAGGAATTTAATAGTTCAACTTTGATAAATTCCTTATGATTTCTTTTCCCTGTTTACCTTCTTATCCTTTTCTTGCTTCTTGTATTTGAATGTCAAATTTTCTATTTAGCTATCGTTTTTTCATCAAGAAAGCTTGAAAGTCTTCTATTTCATTGAATGATCATATTTTCCCATGAAACATCAGTTTTCCTGGGTATGTGATTCTTAGTTTTAATCCCAGCTCCTTTGACCTCTGGAATATCATATTAATTCAATTCATACCCTTTCAAATCATAGCCCTTCAATTCCTCAATGTAGAAGCTTCCAGATTCTGTGTTATCCTGATCGTGTTTCCACAATATTCAAATTATTTCTTCTTGGCTGTTTGTAATACTTTCTCCTTGATCTGGGAACTCCAGAACCTGGCTATAATATTCCTAGGAGTTTTCTTTTGGGGATCTTTTCAAGAAGTGATTGTTCAATTGTTTCAACCTCTATTTTGCCTTCTGGTTCTAAAACATGAGGGCAATTTTCCTTGAGAATTTCTTGAAGGATGATTTCTAGCTTCTTTTTCTGATCACGGCTTTCAGGTAATCCAATAATTTTTAAATTATCTCTCTTGGATCTATTTTCGAGGTCAGTGGTTTGTTTAAAGAGATATTTCATATTGCCTTCTTTTTTTTTCATTTGTTTGGATCTGTTTAATAGTATCTTGATTTCTCATAAAATCATTAGCTTCCATTTGCTCCATTATAATTCTAAAGGGATTATTCTCTTCAGGGAGCTTTTGCAATTCTTTTTCCATCTGGTAAATTTGACTTTTTAAGGTGTTCTTCTCCTCATTGGTTTTTTGAGCCTCTTTTGGCATTTGAGTTACTCTATTTTTTAAGGTGTTATTTTCTTCAATCAGGTTGTTGACTCTCTATTCATGATTTTCTTGCATCATTCTAATTTCTCTTCCCAATTTTTCTTCCACTTTTCTTATTTGCTCTCTTATTATTCTCTTATTTCTTCTTAAGAAGAAATCCTTCTTAAGCTCCCCTATGGCCTGTAAATAGTTCATATTTTTCTTGGAAGCTTTTGGTGCAGGAGTTCTGAATTTATTGCCTTCCTGCTGTTCCATGCTTTGATCTTTTTTTCCCAAAAAATGGAATCTAAAGTTAGATGGCTGTGCTTTCTTTGCTTCCTTTGCTTACTCATGTTGCCACTCAATTACTTTATTTTTTAGCTTTTTTGCCACAGTAGAACTATGTTTCCAGAGAAAAAAGTTTTGTCCCAAATTGCTGGGGTTTTTAGAGCTATTAGGAGGGTGCTGTCTCTGAAGCCTCCACAGGCTCCGGCACCTGGTCACACACCCCATGTCCTCCACCCAAGACAGTGATCCAGATCCAAGCAGGTTAAAAAGCAAGAGTGATTACCTCTCAGAATGGTCACTTGGTCCCTCTAGAATCTGTAGGCCAGGAATTCTGAAGCAGCCATGTGGAGGCAGCTGTATGGCTGCTATACCTGAGCTGCTTCTCCCTTCTGGAGGCAGAGGCCAGACCACAGTCTTGGTCCCCCTTGTTCCCAAAGTGCACACTGACCTTTTACTTTGCTTTTGGCATCTATGGTCTGGTAACTCTGGAAATGGCCATAGCTGCCAGTGATCCACTGTCCTGAAGTCTGCTGCAGGTGCTGTTCTGGGTTGTCCTGGGTCTAAAACCACAGGCTCAAGTGGGGCTGGGCTATTTTCCCAGAATACTGAGATGGACACTTCTTGCTGGCCTGCTGGGCTGCCTTCAGTGGGAGATTTGTTTCTCTCTGTTACTTTGTGTGTTCTATAGCTCTAAAGTTTGTTTAGAGTCATATTTCATAGGTATTTGAGGTAGTTGTGGTGGTAGCTCATGGAGTTTTCCTGCTTCTACACTGCCATTTTGGCTCTACCCCCACAAAAAATCTTTATAACAGCTCTTTCTGTTATAACAAAGAAATGGAATCTAGAGTGGTACCCATAAATTATGGAATAGCTAAACCATTTTTGGAGACGGGGTTCCCCTATCTCACCCAAATCCTTCTAGTTGTGGATTGTGGATTGACCTCCCTGCTAATCAGCGTGGAATCTCTGACTAGTTTCATTTCCAACCAAAGCTGGTTTGTCCTTCCTTAGGCAGCCTACCATAGGTTCCATCCTCCAGCTCCCAGAGCTTGTCATATTGGTGGGAGAATTAAAACAGATACTTGATCAGCTTTAACCCTACTGTAGCTCAGAACAACTGAACTCAGGTCTTAGCTTCCCAAGAAGTATGGACAACAGGTATGCACCATCATGCTTACCGCTGTACACATTATAGCACATAAATACTACAAAAGCATTTTCCAATATTACTGGACCCTAATATGTGATGAAAAGGATATAGTCACTTCAGATGATTTGAAAGAATTGATGCTGAGCAAAGTAAGCAGAAGCAGGAGAATAATTTACACAATAACGTAAAGAGAAATAACTAAAAAAAATTAATATGACCAACAAACAGCTTTGCAATGACCAGAGCTCAAATCCCACTTGTACAGGATGTCTTTTCCCTTCCTCTACCTCTCCTTTGAGATTGCCTTCCATTTATACTGTTCATATCTTTTATGCACAACTTTTTTACATGCTGTCTTCAACTTCTGAATGTGAGTTCCTTGAGGGCAAGGATGATCTTTTTATCTTTCTTTGTCTCTCTACTGTTTAAAACAGTATTTGACACTTAGTAAGCAATTAATAAAAGTATGTCTAACTAGGCCATAGGGTATGGGAAAGGGAAGAACAGATAACAAGGCTGGGAAGAAGGAAAAAGGTAGTGAAGATCATTAAAAGCCAATGAAAGGAATTTGTATACAATCTTAAAAGCAATAAAGAATCAGTTAACTTTATTGAATAGAGGGAATGATGTGGTTAGAGCAGTGCTTTAATTGACTTCAGTAACTGTGTGGAGGACAAACTGGAATTGGGAGTAATAGATTTGAGACAAGAAGACTGATGAGAATGCTACTGCAGAAGTCCAGGAGAGATGATGAGGGCTTAAACTAAAATAGTGGTCATGTGAATACAGAGAACAGGATGGATGCAAGAGATGTCACAGAGGTGGAAATAAGATTTGGCAACTGATTATATATATGATAGGTGGGAGAATGAATAGTTTAGGACAATTCCTAGGCTGTGTACCTGGTGAACGCAAGGATGGTAGAGCCCTTAAAAGGAAGAGAAGTTGACAATGGAGGTGGGTTTTTGGGGAAAGATAATGAGTTCTCTTTTGTACATGTTGAGTTTAAGAAGCCTATGGGACATACTGATCAAAATGTCCAACAGGCCAACAGAGATGTGGGACTAGAGGCCAGGAGAGAGAATAGGACTAGATACATAAATCTGGAAATTATCTACATAAAAATGATTAAACTCAGCTGAGTGTGTGAGGTCATTGAGAAAGTATAGAGAAACCTGAGATGAGGCTTGAGAGAGCTTTGAGGTACATAGTTAGGGGTTGTGATATAGATGATGAATAAGTAAGATGATTAAAAAGGAGGATCAACTAGATGGGAGAACCAAGAGAGAAAAAGCAGTGTCATGAAAACTTATAAAGGAGAAACTATCAAGGAGGAGGGAGGACTCAACAGTGTTAAATGCTACAAAAATCTAGAGGATGAAAATTTAGAAAAGATCATTAGATTTGTCAGTTAAGAGAGATAACTTTGGTTCTGGGGGTGGAGCCAAGATGGAGGCATAGAAGTTGCAAGGTCCCGCAGCTCCCACACAGCCACCATAAACACCCATAAAATATGACTCTGGACAAATCATAGGGATCTCAAACTCACAAAAATACAGAAAACACATCTCTTGCAGAAGGCAGCTCGGCAGCAGGGGATCATTGTAGCAGGACGCAAGCCAAGGCCAGCCCAGCCTGAAACTGAAACCGCGGCCAGGCCCAGGGAGGTAGGAAGGAACTGAGCCAATACAAGCCACAGCCAGTCTACAAGAGAGAAGATCTACAGCATCCAGCAACTCCACATCTAGCAAGGCGTGAAAAATAGGGATTAGAGAAAGTCAGCTCAGCAGGAGGGGCTCATCACACAGGAGCCGAGACCAGCCCAGCCTGAAACCACCATGCGGCCAGGCTCCAGGACAGTCAGAAGGAGCCTAGGGTCCCAAGCCACAGTGGGAGTCTACTTCAGAGAAGATCTACTGCACTTCAAGCAATCTTCACATCTACTAAGGCAGGATTAGAGGTCAGTGAAAGTGAGTGAAGCTTTCAAGCTAAATCTGGGGGAAAAAAAGCAGTTCAGCCAATCCACCCCCAGGGAAAGGCAGCAGTGGGGGAAGGGCAGGAACTGCTGTAACAGGCGGCTGCCCCCACTGGACTGCTTCAGAGACTCTGGCCTGTGGATCCCACAGCGGGGCTGAGTTGCTTGATCAGAGCCAAATGCTCTTGCATTGAACAGCCTGGATCTGGATCATGGTCTTGGGTCGCAGTCCTGGGAAGCACTTTCAGCAAGCCAGACCTGGGGGGCACTGCAACACCCCCCTAATAGCTCTGGCAGCTGGGAAAACCCGGTGATTTAGAACAGAGCTTCCCCCTTGGAAGTAGAGTTTCACAAAGCTAAAAAAAAACCAACCAATTAGTTGACTGGCCAACATGAGGAAAAGGAAGCAAAATAAGAACAGCAATAAAACTCTAGAATCCTTTTTTGTGGACAAAAAGGATCAAAGTATGGAATGGGGGAAGACAACACAGTCAGAACTCCCACACCAAATGCTTCCAAGACACTTGAAGAATGCCTAGAAGCTATAGATAATTTGAAAAAGGACTTTGAAAAACAAATAAGAGAAGTGGAGGAAAAATTGGGAAGAGAAATGAGAATGATGCAAGAAAAT
>JAQQSW010023209.1:0-10317 GCA_028646575.1 Pseudocheirus occidentalis
TATATATATATATATGTATACTTACACATATGTCTATATAGGAGGCTATATATGCGTATATCTGAGCATGTGTGTATATGTGTATATAAAGAGTATAGGATCAATTGAATACGAAGGGATGACACTTTAAAAGGCGAAATTCTGAGGTGGGAGAGGACTAGAATGAGAGGAGACAGGGAGAGACAAAATGGGGTTAATCATCCCATATAGAAGAGGCAAGGGATAACTGTTACAACTTTACTTTCATTTACTCTCATTGAATTTGGCTTAGGGAGGAAATGGCATGGACTCTAGACTGGGCATCATGCCACACAGGAGAGTAGGGGGCATGGGGATGAGAGGGGGGATGACGGAGAGGAGGGCAGGGTCTGAGGGAGGGATGCTGGAAGCACACACTGTAAAGGGACAGGGACAGGGTGGAGAACAGAGCGGGGAGGGGATAGGAGGGAGTGACATATAATCACTGTCACAATATGTCTGCTATGAAGATGGCCTATATAGTTACACATCCACAGCCTGTATTGAGTTGATTGTCCTTCCAGTGGGGGTGGGTGACAGGGGAGGAACCAAAAGAATCTAAAATTTAAAGTTCTGCAATACCTGCAACTGGGAATTAAGATATACAGGGGCTGGGGTAGGGAGACCCTCCCTGCCCTACCAGAATGTAAGAGAGCAAAGCAGGGGAGGGGCTTTACAGTGGGATCGCTGTTTTAGGTTTGAGGCAGGGGAAGAATGGGGAGAAAATTTGTAATTCAAAAATGTCATGAAAATGAATGATGTAAACAAGAAAACAAATTTTAAAAAATATCATAAAAATATAAAAAAAGAAAAAAAGTGATCACCCCTGCAAAGTCTTCTTTGATCCTTTCTGTTGCAAATAATCTTGTCCCCATCAGACCTTACAAGATAATTTTGTTTCCTATCCTTTAAATATACAAATAATGTGTTACTATTTTTAATAGTAAATTAGCTCTCGATACATTAAGTTGATATTATAACCTGTTTGGGGGTTTTTTTAAATCTCATTACTAGACTATAAGCTTCATGAGGGCAGGGACCATGTCTTATTTAAGCTTTATTTCTCCCTTACTCCTAGCATATTTTTCTGCATAGAGAAGGTATTTCCTAAATGTGTACTGAGTTGAACTAAATTGAATTACTGAATTTAGGCCTTTCTAGTTTTTTGCATCTGCAGTACAATTTTAGAGGTTGAGAGATATAAGGGGAGTTGGATAATTTGCTACATTATGGAAAGAGGAAAGAATTATATAGAGATTGGTTGAATTCAGTTCTTTGGTTCCTCATTTATCATCACTCTTTGTTATAGAAAATAATTGTTTCATAAGCAGGGACCAAAGAAAACATTTCTTCTAAGCATTAGAGACAATTAGTTGTAACCAGATCTGCAATTACTATCACCTGAGGCTGTGGTAAGAACTATGACTTTATATAAAATGCTTCTTTATAATAATATTTGTTGAGATGAGATCTACCAGCAATTGTGTGCATGTGTGTGCATACATAGTTGTCTCTCAGCACTTGGAGAATAAGTTTAAAAACTTCTTGATAGTGATGACTGGGACCTCAGGGTCCTTTTGCTATGTGGAGAGAGCTCCCCTTGCCAGAAACTTTGGAAGAATTGCCTCACAGAGCAAAACGACTAGCGGAACAAACTCATTACCAATGTGAAATAGCATGTTCATAATTCATTTGTACATAGCAGGTAGATAAGATAAATAATCTTTACAGGTGCTATTTCCTATCTTTCTCTTACTGAAAGCAGACAAAACTCAGTTCAAACACCACGATTCACATAAGGCTTTCTATTTCCATCATCTCTGACTTAATATTCTCCCCACTAAACTGTTTTGCATTAATTCTGCATGCATTTTGTCCCTTAATGAAATGGAAGCTCCATGGGCATAAGTACTATTTCTTTTTTGTCTGGCACATAATAATTACTTGCTAATTGATCAACTGAACATAGCCGAGTGTGAAACCTGGGCCCCCTTTTGAAACCTTAATTCCCTTTATGACAGTTATATTTTATTCATTGGCACTAAGAATTTTGTTTGGGGAAAGCCACATTAGAACCTCTCAGTGAATATAGCAGGAATCCCTCTCCATACACCTTCCCCCCACCCAAATACATGGCTTTTGCCCATTCTGGCAAATGTAACTTATTTCCTTTAAGTACAACAAAGAGAAAAGAAATTTATTAGGAATTTGCATCAGAGAGAGAAAAGGAAAGGTATAGTAGAGGAAAGAAGACTTAAGGCCCTACATATCTGCATTTGGAGACCATTTTTGCTGTTGACCAGATACAGGACTTTGGGCAATTCATTTAATCTTTCTGATTTTCAGTTTCCTAATCAGAAAATAAGAGTAATAGTGATCCTTCTACATCTTATTTCATAGAGTTACTGGAAGGATTAAATAATTTATGTAAAAGATATCACAAATTAATACTACTGTGTTAGCTCTCCATAGATAACAAAGACTTTCTGTAATCAACATCTGGCACATAGTAGGCACATAATAAATGTTTGTTGATTGATTGATTCAATCAACCAAGAAAAGATAAAATGGAGAAGATTAAACTTGGGAACCTTTTTACTACATGAAACTTAATGTTCCATGCTCATAATGTACATAGTATCTCCAATCCTTTCTGTATAACCATATTAAGTTATTGCAAATATAAAGTCAGTTCTTCTCCTTGACCAGTTTTAATTTCACATTTCTAGAGTGCAATATCTGGCCCCTGGAGTCTTAGTCTTGTCTCAGCAGCTTCCCCCAAATGTCATTAGAAGCCAGTTTAATCATCTTGTTTTGTTTTTCAGACAAATCAAGTTAAAGGCTTTCCCCCTCTCCTCCTGACAAGTGCTAACAAGACTTAGGGCCCCAGGAGTAGAGACTGCTGGCTTTGACTTAAACCAAACCACACCTCTCAATGTTTACAGAATGAGGCATCTTTCCCAATGGAAGGATTTAGAAGGCATCATTATCACAGGCAATAACCTGCTCACAAAACTGTGGGCCATATCTCAACTCTGGGATTCTATTCTCTTCTGTGTAATAAAGCCATAGAACTGGAAGTGTTTTAAAAGTCAATATCTTTCCCATAGATCTTAAAAGGCCAGTTTTCTATTTTTCTATTGGTTTGGTTTTCTTTGGCATAAAATAATTTTGTTGTTGTTCTGTTGTATCTGGTTCTTCATGACCTCATGTGGGGTTTTATTGGCAAAGGTACTGGAATGGCCAGCCAATTCCTTCTCCAGTGGATAAAGACAGACAGAGGTTAAGTAACTTGTCCAAGGTCACACAGCTAGTAAGTATCTGAGGCCTGATTTGAACTCAGATCTTCCTGACTTCATGTCCAGCATTCTATCCACTGAGCCACCTAGCTGATGCCGTATAATAGTTACTGAAGTGTTTACTCCAAGGTTTCCTATTCCACATGTATAATGAGACCTGAAGGACATAAAGTTGATTAAGGGGATAGTCACTATGAAATTGTGCCAGCAGAATCCTTGAGGGTTTCTAAGACAGGTGGAGAAAACAGTTCCCATATTTGTTTGCTTTTTAAACTTTCCATCACAATCTGAGACATCTAGGGGATACAGTGGATAGTGTTAGACCCAGAGTCAGGAAGAACTAAATTCAAATCCAGGCTCAAACATTTACTAGCTGTATGCCCTAGGACAAGACACAACCTGTGCTTGCCTCAGATTCCTCATCTTTAAAATGGGTATAATAATATTGCCTAACTCTGAGGGTTGTTACGGGGATAAAATGAGATAATATTTGTAAAGGGTTTTGCAAACTTTAAAGGACCACATAAATTCTATTGGCTACTAAAGAATGGGCCAAGTAGGGGATTTTTTTTTTGTTCTGTGAAGCTTGGATTCAGTCAAAGGGCCCCACTTGAGGACTTAGAGGCCCGCATGTGACCTCAAGGCTGAAGATTCCCCACCCCTGGGCCAAGGCAGCTTGGGCATACAAAGAAAAGACAAAAATAGTCCCTGCCCTCAAGGACTTCACAGTCTACGAAAACAATTATGAACAATTAAGATATATTTAGGATAAGTTGGACAGTCTCAGAGGGAAGGCACTAAGATTAAAGAGACTTCTTATAAAAGGTGGGATTTAAGATGGAACTTGAAGGAAACTGGGGAAATTCGGAGACAGAGAGGAGGAAAGAGAGTTTCTGATTGGGGGAATAGCCAGTAAAGACTCTCAGAGCTGGGAAGTGATGTATCCAGTGTGAAGAACAATAAAATGTCTGTGTCACTAGATCTCAGAGGATGTAGAGGGGAGTAGAAAACTAGGAAAGGAACTGATTGCAAAGGGCTTTCGAAGGCCAACAGAGGATTTTGTGTTTGATCCTGGAGGTGATGGGGAGTCTCAGTGGTTCAGTGAATGTGGAAGGAGGGGACATGGTCATACCTGTGCTTTAGGAAGATTAATGTGACGGGTGGGGGGAGGATGGATTGGAGTAGGGAGAGACTTGGATCAGAGGGTGCAACCAGAATGTTAAGGCAATAGTCAAGGCATGAAGCTGTGGGGTCTACATCAGGATGGTTGTAGTGTCAGAGGAACAAAGGAAAAGAGAGTGGGAGAAGGCATCTGATGTAAGATAAGGAACAGAGGAGAAAAAGGAGCTCTGTGAATGGTTTCAATTTTTCTGTGAAATATGAGGCAAGATGCTCAGTTGAAAGTTGAAGAGGGAGAAAAATTGACTTGTTTATGCCCTCACCCCACTCACCCATGTCTTTATGGCTTTTGTTCAAGAAAACTATAATAAATAGGCCTCATTTTTTGAGGATCAGATATAGCTCAGATTTATTTTTCCCTGATGTTCATATCATAGGCATTGACCTATCAATGAATCTAGTCTTTACATTTGATGATTTCACCAGTTCTTTGCCCACCTGTGACTGTATTATTGGCTAGAACACGTCTCTTCATCTTGTCTTAAAAAGAACATGATAAACTTTGTCAAATACTTCGCTAAAATCTAAGTAAATTAAATCAGCACTCTTCCCCTGAACGACCAGTCTTGTGACTCTGTCATATAAGGAAAATGTTAGTCTGCTATGATCTATTTGCAGAGAAGCCATGTCGGCTTTTCACAATCACTGATTCCTTTTTAAAGTGGTCATAAGCACCAGTAGAGTGCTTGTGACATATTATAGAATTTTCTCAAGAAGCACTATACTACAGTGGCAAAAGCATAGATGTGGGACGCTGAGGTTCTGGGTCCTAATCCTGTCTCTGTCAATTATGACATATGTGGTCTTAAGTAAGTCATTTAACTTTTCTGTACATTAGCTTCCTTGACAGTAAAATTAAGAGATTGGACTAAATGTTTTATGAAGTCACCTCCAGCTTGAAATCTACGATCCTATGAGGTTAACCATATCTTGCAACATTAAACAGAATCTCACAGACACTTTTCAATTTTTCACCTCATCATAATAAACTACTCCCCAAACAGTAAAGTTACAAATTTCCTTTTGAATTGTTGAATTGTCATATTCAGAAATAAAAGCCTCCATGAGTAATTATGATAATTCCTACTGAATCATATTACCCTCAGTAGAAAATATTATACCAAGTCTAGGCTAACTTCAAGAGACAGTGGAAATGTTCAAAAGCAGCTGGTACATTCAAGTGGAATATTTTTCTCTAGAGGGAGCTAAAATATAGTTCTAATAGTAATGCTTAATATAGTAAAATTCAATTTTTAAAACTTCTGAAAACAGACACTTGTAAAATAATATTTGGAAGTGTCAAAGAATTGTACTCATCTAAGTTCAATGGAACTGAAAGGTGGCAAGGTGACATAATGAAAAGAAATCTGGCTGTAGAGTCAGAAGATGTGAGTTCAAATCCTACCTCCGAATTTTCTTCTTTTTGTGATTCATGGGCAAGTTTTCCAAGAAGACAACTTGGAAATTTATTTAATGCATCACTGAGTAGAATTTCCCACCAATCCTATTTTCCACAGGCCCTGAATTTGATTTCTCTTTGGCGACACTCAGTCATACTCCCGTCTAAGGATACCTACCCAATATGGAGGTTGCCACTATTGCAGAGGCATTAGGGGATTTTGTTTGTATCTCTTCTACAGTACTTATCATGATGAATATGAGCTTGGACAGATTTTGAAAGATAGAAGGGCCTGGTGTGCTATGGTCCATAGGGTCATAAAGAGTTGGACAGGACAACAACTACTACTTTTTTATCTCCAATCCAACCCAATTCAGTCCAACAAGCATTTATTTATGTTCAAGACCTGATTCTAAGCAGTGGAGGCACAGGCAGGACAGAATTGCTGAGCTAATAGAACCAAGAGCCTTGAGATTATTAAATAGGTCCACGTATATCCACCAGATGGGGTGGCTGTGTTAAGAGGTGCCAAATGGACCCAAGATCTGCAACAAGATTGGACACAAGTCTTGAGGCCAAAAGCATCTCCTAGAGGACCATAGTTTTAGGGCAGCAAGGGACCTTAAAGGTCACCTGATCTAATGTCTCATCTTAGAGACAAGTAACTAAGGCCTATAGAGGTTAAGTGATTTGCCCATGGTCACACAAAGCCAGGGTCAAAACTTAGGTCCTTTGACCCCAAAGTCAGAGTGCTTTCCACAGCATCATTTTGCCTCTTTTTGATAGTAAAAAATTTCAAGGACCTTCACATCACAATTTATTGTTGCTGTTTGGTCATTTCAATTGTCCAATTCTTTGTAACACTATTTGAGATTTTCTTGGCAAAGATATCGGTTTGCCATTTCCTTCTCCAGCTCATTTTGCAGATGAGAAAACTGAGACAAACATGGTTAAGTGGCTTGCCCAGGGTCACGCAGCTAATAAATGCAGAAGGCCAGATTTTAACTCAGGAAGATTAGTCTTCCTGACTACAGCCCAATACTTTATTCACTGCACCACCTAGGTACCTAGTCAGGTACGCCCCACAAGTAATTGTACTGTTAATCTCCACTTATTGAGCTAATGCATAATGACCTCAAAGCTCCTATGAATTCAATGATACTCTTAAGTGAATTTGTATTTAATAACCATAGCAGCATCTATAAACATTTGAAAATAGCAATATATATTTCTGGGAGACATTTTTAACCAGTCAACCAAAGGTGTGTTTCCTCATTTACAAATTCTCATATGGGTTTCTAGACTCTTTGGAATAGCTCACAGTCCACCAAAAATCTACCCCCTTCAGGTAGGGATCCACTGGGCTGGAAAAGCAAAGCTTAGTGACAACACAGTATGGCACTTTGCGGTATGGAAAAGTGAGATGCTCAGAAGAAGAAGATAGATTCACTCACTTGTATCCATTTATTCATTCATTCAATAAGGAACTATGGGAGACATAAATAAAATACAACACAGTCCCTAACATCTAGAGATTTATAGTTGAGGAAATGGAGTAAGTGAGAGGTTAGGAAATTTGCTTAAGTTACACAGCTGATAAGTATCTGAGGCCATATTAGAACCTGGGTCTGATACTAGATCCAGTGCACCAACTAGAAACCTGATAAAGAGATAATATGGAGTAATTGATGGAAGGCCAGTTTTGGGGCTCAGAAGACTTAGGTTCAAATCTTTGTTTGGACACATACTGGCTTTGTGACTTAATCCCTCAGTGCTCCAACAGCCCTCTAAAATTATTGGTATTTGTCCTTCACTTCAAAGAGGATCAGTGATATCATGGGATGATGTCTTTACTTATTCATGAACTGGATTTAACTGAGACAGAACTGAACAAAGTCATCAACCCCACTTTCTCTTCCAGAGTCATCTAAATCAAGTGGCAAAGCAAAAGTCAAGACAATTGGCAATGGCCCAGGGTGCCATGGGTGATCTTGGTGACTTCAATGTCTGACCAAACTCTAAGCATTCCACAGTACCTGTGTCAGCTGCCTTTATGGTTGTTGAAATGAATTGTTCTCATTCATCTATCTGCCAGTAGAAGTCTTTCCATGCTTGAGATAGACACTCCAAGCTTACCAATGGGTTTGTGGTCCATCATTTACCCTCAACTTGCTTTAGCCCATCTCCTGAAATAATCTTACTGGGATGTGACCCCTGTGCATTCTACAGCTTCTTCAAGCTGCAGGTGAGAGTTGGGAGAATCAGGTGGACACCAAAGATGAACAGCCCTGAAAAAGGCTTGGCAAACCTTTACACCAGAGTTGCCAGTCCTCCATGAGCACCGCATACATCTCCTCTAAGACCACAAGTTGTAGATGACTATACAAGTAGAAATGAGTATCTACATTTAAAGTTTCTACATCATAGGCCTGAAATCCTCTCCCTATTTCTACAAATTATCTGACAATCTTCACTGAAGTTGCCTTCTGGTTTCTCATTGTGGTTTAGAGGTGACACCAAGTTCTTGAAAGGTATTTTCAGATGTTAGCAAAACTATAATTTGTAAGTCTACTATGGGCCTGGTGATAGTCTGTATGTCCATTATGCAGGAACATGCTTAGCTGAGAATGATGTGAGAGGGTTGTTTATTCCTAGAAGACCAGCCCCAAAGTATTAAATTTTAGGGGTCACAGAAATTTCCAAAGATCATTTCATAAAAGTTCCCCCAAAGCAGTAAACTGGGAGGTAAGAGACTTTGATTTTAGATCCAGTTCTGCTACACCTGCTTTATGACCTTGAAAAAGTCATTCGAACTCTGTATATTTCTATTTTTGTCTACAAAACAAGGTGGAGGTAAAGCAGAAAATCTCTGAAGCTCACTCAGCTGTGATGATTTCTGGTTCTGAATGAGTTTCTTGATGTATCATCACTTATTCTAGTCCCCCCAGTTGTTGTATATACACTAGACATTAATTTTTCCACATTCCACCTGTCTTTTCTCTCTGTCTAAGAGCATGTTCTATTCAGTGAAATGTGCTTTTATTGGGGCAGAGTCAAGATGGCAGATAAGAAGCAGGAGAACTCTGTGGCTCTCCCCCAAACCACCTCAAATACCTATAAAATATGACTCTAAACAAATTTTAGAGCTCCAGAACCCACAAATTACAGAGTAACAAAGTTCCCACTGAAGGCAGCCTAGGAGGCTGACTGGAACGGGTTCATCA
The DNA here is from genome assembly GCA_028646575.1 of Pseudocheirus occidentalis. NCBI lineage: Eukaryota > Metazoa > Chordata > Mammalia > Diprotodontia > Pseudocheiridae > Pseudocheirus > Pseudocheirus occidentalis. Next base: position 9,120 of record JAQQSW010023209.1, read on the forward strand.
CAGGACATTGGGAGCCCAGACCAGCACAGCATGAAACCCATGGCTGGAGCCCTAGGGCGGCCAGAACAATCCAAGGCTGGAGCTTTCAGGAGAGCAGATCACCAGCAGCTGTGGCAGTTTCCAGAATTATCAACCCATAAGAAACAAGGACTAAGTGAAAGGTCAGTGGAACTCGGCTAAATTTGGGAGAGAAAATCCAGACATCTACCTCCAGGGCAAGAAGCACCAGGGGTGGCCCTACAGCTGCTGCCAAGTAGCTGCTTCAAAGCTCCCAGCTTGCAGATTGCAGAGGGGACCAAGAGATCATTCAGAGGCTAAATGCTTTTGCCTTAACTGGCCTGGATCAGGATCCTGGAATTGGGTGGTGGCTTCAGCCTCCTAATAGCTCCAGCAGCTGCAAAAACTCCAGAGATTTGGGACAAAGTTCTACCCTCTGGAAGCAGAGTTCTACTGAGCCCAAAAGTCAAGTAATTGACTGGAAACATGAGCAGGCAAAGGAAGCAAAGCAAGCACAGCAATCCAACTTTAGATCCCTTTTTGGGGGACAGAAAGGACCAAAGCATGGAATGGGAGGAAGACAACACAGTCAGAACTCCTGCACCAAAAGCTCCCAAGAAAAATGTAGACTGGGTTACAAGCTATAGAGGAGCTTAAGAAGGCTTTTGAAAACCAAATAAGAGAAGTGGTGGAAAAATTGGGAAGAGAAATGAGAATGATGCAAGAAAATCATGAAAAGAGAGTCAACAACTTGATTGAAGAAAATAACACCTTAAAAAACAGACTAAATCAAATGGCAAAAGAGGCCCCAAATGAAGGAGAAGAATGCCTTAAAATCTAAATTTGCCAAATGGAAAAAGAATCTCAAAAGCTCAACAAAGAGAATAATTCCGTCAGAATTAGAGTGGAGCAAATGGAAGCAAATGACTTTATGAGAAGCAAGGTACTATTAAACAAATCCAAACAAATGAAAAAATATAAGACAATGTGAAATATTAATTAGAATAAACCACTGACCTGGAAAATAGATCCAGGAGAAACAATTTAAAAATTATTGGACTACCTGAAAGCCATGATCAGAAAAAGAACCTAGAAATAATCCTTCAAGAAATTCTCAAGGAAAATTGCCCGGATATTTTAGTACCAGAGGGCAAAATAGAACTCAAAAGAATTCACCAATCACCTCTTGAAAAAGATCCCC
>JAQQSW010023210.1:0-10317 GCA_028646575.1 Pseudocheirus occidentalis
TCCCCTGAAACATTCAGTTTTGCTGGGTAGGTGATTCTTGGTTTTAATTCTAGCTCCTTTGATCTCTGGAATATCATATACCAAGCCCTTCAGACCCTCAATGTAGAAGCTGCTAGATCCTGTGTTATCCCGATTGTGTGTCCACAATATTCAAATGGTTTCTTCTTGCCTCCTTGTAATATTTTCTCCTTGGTCTGGGAACTCTGGAACCTGACTATAATATTCTTAGCAGTTTCCTTTTGGGGATCTTTTTCAAGAGGTGATTGGTGAACTCTTTCAATTTCTATTTTGCCCTCTGATTCTAAAATATCAGAACAATTTTACTGAATTTCTAGAAGGATTATTTCTTGGTTCTTTTTTTGATCATGTTTTTCAGGTAGTCCAATAATTTTAAAATTGTCTCTCCTGGATCTATTTTCCAGGTCAGTAGTTTTTGCAATGAGATATTTCACATTGCCTTCTATTTTTTCATTTGTTTGGATCTGTTTAATAGTATCTTGATTTCTTATAAAGTCATTTGCTTCCATTTGCTCCAGTCTAATTCTGAAAGAATTATTCTCTTCAGTGACCTTCTGAAATTCTTTTCCCATCTAGCAAATTCAGCTTTTTAAGACATTTTTCTCCTCATTGGCTTTGTCGGCCTCTTTTGCCATTTGAGTTAGTCTATTTTTAAGGTGTTAATTTCTTCAGTCAGGTTCTTGACTCTCTTTTCATGATTTTCTTGCACCATCCTCATTTCTCTTCCCAATTTTTCCTCCACTTCTCTTACTTGATTTTCAAAATGTTTTGTGAGCTTCCCCATGGCCTATAAGCAGTTGATATTTTTCTTTGAAGCTTTTGGTGCAGGAATTCTGACTATGTTGTCTTCCTCCCTTTCCATATTTAATCCTTCTTGTCATCAAAAATGGAATCTAAAGTTGGATGGCTGTGCTTATTTAGCTCCCTCTATTTGCTCATTTTGCCAACCAATGGCAAGACTTTTGAACTCTTTGACACAGTAGAACTCTGCTTCCAGAGAGGAGAGCTTTGTCCCAAATTACTGGGGTTTTCAGAGCTGCTGTAGGTATTAGGAGGGTGGTGTCTCCATGGCCCCTACCAGCTTTGGGTCACTGGTCACACACCTCTGTACTACCACCCAAGACCACGATCCTAATCCAGGCAGGTTAAGGCAAGAGCACTTAGCCTCTGAATGGTAACTTGCTCACCCTCCAAGCCCCCCACTATGATCTGAAGGCCAGGAGCCCTGAAACAGCCAGGCCTAATGCAGAAACCACTTCTGTTTTTTCTCACTCTGGGAACAGAGGCTGGACCACACTCTGATTCCCCCCCCCCACAAGAGTTTGTACCAATGACCTTTTACTTTGTCTTTGACATTTATGGGTTGATAATTCTGGAAACCACCATAGCTGCTGGTAATCCACTCTCCCCAAATGGGAGTGTTCACTATAATGTATAATCAGAACCTTAAAAGCTGTTCACAGTAGCATTCTTTTGGAAAGCTGCTCCTGCATGGCATCACAATACTGGGTAAATATGAACAGTTATTCTTATAACAAGCTCTCAGTGTGATTTCAGAGCACAGGGTGTTAATCTCTCATAAAATTTTCAGTCTTTGTTTTTGAAGAATCTTTAGTGGTCCACTAGTTCAGCCTCTCAGCACTGAAGACTTTCTTTCTCCTCCAATCTTGCCGCATCATATCTATGTTTGCTTGAACAAAGTCAGTGATGGTGAATTCATGGCATTAAAAGAAAATCTACTGTTTCAGAAATAGAATGCATCTATTCTCATTGTCATGTCAAAACTTTTCAAATATCTAACAAAGCATATCATGTGTCCCATATTGTGGTAGCAGTATTATACAGAACCTAAAAAGAAGACTTAGTTTCAAACCCTCAAAAACATTGACTACATGACCCTCAAAAAGTCATTTACCCTCTCAACAAATTATACAATACTCTAAGTATACAAAACATTAATAGAACAGTTGGCCAGTGGCATTGATGTAGAGAGGTTCTGGATAAGATGTTTCTCTACATACATGAAATGAGAGGTCTCTATATAAATAAATATCCACTGAAACAAATGTCTGAAGTTAAAAATATGGAATCATAGAAGAGATGGGATAGAAATGAAAGGAAGGGAGAAGAAGAGAGGGGAAAAGACAATAGGGAAAGAGAAAGTGGGACAAGGGGAAGGAAAAGTAAGGAAAAGGAGAGGAAGAGGAGTAAAAGAGAGGAAAGGGGATAATTAGAGAGATAAGAGGAGAATGAAAAGTATACAGTGTCTCAGAAGCTGATCAAGAAAACAAAAGTTACAAGAAGGGTCTAAAAAGCTACAAAAAGTTCAGGGAAGGTAAAGATTTGGAAAGATCTCAGGGTAAACAGAATGAGTTGCTTGAAAGAATACTGATCCTGGAGTCAGAAAAATATAAGTCACAGATCTGCCTAATGCTAGGCATGACATTAAGGAGGTCAGTTTATCATTCTCTACTGTAGGGTCCTCATCTATACAATGAATAGATTGTCTGAATCTAGTAATCAGTTATTTTTTTCTCCCCCATGAATGTGTGTATATATGTTGTGTGTATGTGTGTGATCATTATTAGCACTGGCTATTATTGTACTCTCCAATTATCTGAATTCTCTTTAACAAGATTTCTGAGTTAGTAGCATTTTATAAACACTAAGGTGCTACAGAAATGAGCTATTATTACTGTAAGCCAAGTTTAATTATAATCATTATGTTTATAATTTAATGCTTATTCAATCCCATAGATGGCACTAAAACAGTTATTTAAGCAAGTGATACCATGTAATTTAAGACAAACTTCCTAGTTTTAACTTCTTGGCTTAAGTGAATTTTGCCATAACAGCATATGTTAAAAATATCTCTTCAATTTGCTGAGCAGACCTATTCTCAAGATGTTTCCCCACCCTAATTCCTTGTTCTTTCTAGTCTTAGAGAATGAAATCTCATTCTTTCTCTATCCTGGTTCACTGTGGCCTTTGATTATTTTCCTATCCCATTATATTGTACCAGAAATAGCTCTCAAAATTCCTTTACCCTGTATACCTATCTTCTTTATCATCTGAAGGTACTTCATCTCCTCTTCTTTAAAAATCTATCACATTGTCTACTGAAGATTCATAGAATCATCTTCTTCTGAATGTATTTTATTTCACCCATATCTCTCTTAAGATGTAGGGCCCTTATAAGATGCAAATATGGTCTAGATGCTAGAGGATACATTTGGAGTATGACTACTTCTTGTGAGATAGACCCCATACTTCATTCAATGTATTCTAAACTTCTTTTGTTTTGTTGTTTATGTTTTGCTTTGTTTTAGTGGGTACATTATATTGTTGACTCATCTTAAATGCCTAGTCATCAAAAAACTTTAAGCTTTTTCTACATGAACTGATATAAGCCAACTTTTCTTCCTCATGGAAAAAATTATATTTAATTGATAAAGTATTTTATATTTGTCTTTATTTATTTTAGATGTGTTCATTTGGGCATGTCATTCTTGCCATCATAGTCTTTAAGAACTTCCATTTTATCACCTGTCAGAGTTGGAAAGGTCAAGGAACCTTGAAATGTTTGAGGGAGAGTGGTAATATTATGGGCCTGGCAACTAGGACAGGGTAAACAGGAGAACAAAAAACAAAACAAAACAAGGTTCTGAGATCTTAGGGAGATGAAAGTGTTTGGGAATAATCGAAGACTAGTGCTTAAAGATAATTCAAGAAATCAAAGTCTATGTAAGCCAGGTTTTAAAACTTCCAGGGGTAATGGAATACAGTTATGCCTTCCACACGACGACTTTTCCCTTTGTGGTTTCAATATGTTGTGGGTTGCCATAATAAATAGGAATATGGGGGGAGCTTTGTGGAAACTGAAGACAACATGTGAAAGTCAGCAGATAACCCAGAAAAGGATCAGAAAGTCAGAAATGCATAAAATATATGTATAATATTACATAATACCAGTCAAAATTTTATAATAGGGCATTGTAAACACCCCATAAGAGAAACAAAATGCACTTCTTCTCTGGAAATGAAGGGAGAACCAAAAAATATTTATGCAGATTTTCTAGGTCAAGGTGTGGTACCTCTAATCTCCATGATTTGTAAGGGATAACTTTATGTGGAAGGGAGCTAATGAAGATACCTGAGAATAAATCAAGAAAACCACTGGTAGGAATTCAAGGATGAATTTAATATGGGATTGACAGAGTGAGTAGGAACAGTGAATTAAACAGGTAATGTTATTTTGATCTACGTGTCAGTAATTACCCTTTATGCATATTAGAATTGGCTCAATTCTTTGAGACGTGCATACAAATAGGCACTTGACACTATCCAACAATACTCACATTTTTTTATCTACAAATTTTACTTCTTCATCCAAGTGTTTTCCTTTTGTTTTGTTTTTAATGTAAAATGGAACACGGAAAAGGACAAATCTCTTGACGTGCCAATAAACACACTTGCCTAAATTTTCACTTAGGTCCGTTAATACACACTCATTCAAATGATCTTTTCACCTATCTATTGAAATTATATTTGTACTAAGAAATCATCATTGGCTCCTCATTGTCTACCAAGTGAAATTTAAATGTTTTTGCCTGGTCTACACAAAATTTCACTATTATTTGTGACTCTAACTTTATTGCCTTATTTCATATGACACCCTTCTTCAAACTCACTGCCCTAGCCAAAGGGAAATAAAGTTTATATTTTCTGTCCACCACAACTTGGCCATAGTAGCCTCATTTCTTTTTTCCAGCTGCATTCCAGACTATTATTTAAAAATGAAATAAAGCAGAACCTCTTTTATCATGTATTCTTTGATACCCCCCCCAACCACTGTCAACATTTTAATGGTGCTTTGTTTTCAGTCTTTCTTGCCACACTTTCATGTTACTGTCTGTCATAATTATCAACCAATGGAATGTATCCTTCGTTAGATAATAAACTTCAGGAAGACAGTGACTGTATCTTAACTAATCTTTGACTGACCCCCTACCCCAAGACAGACCTCCACAAATACTAAGTAGATAATTCACACATTGTTCACTTCACTGCATTGATTTGAATGGGATATTTTGAATTGAATTGAACTGTCATGGAGGTCATGATTTAGTTCTACATTCTGGTTTAATACATAGTTTGAGAGATTAAATCAATTGCCTTTTGTCAAATATTTCAAAGATATCTGGACCAGGACCTCAACCACATTGTATGGTTCCAAATCTAGAACAGATTTCATTATACCACAAGAGTTCTACTCCAGTGCTCTAAAGAGGAATGAAAAGGAACATGTTTGTCTGAGACTAAAGACACCCAAATTCAAGTCCTGGATCCAGGATTTTTTAATGGTACATTCTGGGAAAAGACACTTAAACTCTCTAAGTTTCAGTTTTCTTCCCTTCAAAAGGGCAATTTTAAACATTACAAGTCCCATCGGTTTGTTGTAACAAATTCTTTACAAACATGTGAGTTAACATCATCATTATTGGAATGCTTTGAAAGGTAAATTACTTCACTAAATTTATATTGTTGATGTCTGTCCTCTGTTTTCAAAGCAGACAAAAAAAACATCATGGATAATGTCCTGACTTGGGCATGAATTAGATTTAAGTGAGGCAGAATTGCATGAAATGGTCAGTCTCACTTTGTCTTCCAGAGTCGTTGAAGTCCTGTGGAAGGCCACAAGTCAGGATGACTGGCAATGGTCTGGGATGTAGTGAATGACCTTGCTGTCTTTGATGTCAGACCAAGCTCTGAGTTTCCACAGTCTTTGCTTCAGACACCTCCAAGGCCATTGGAACAAGTTCTTCTAGTCTGCCCAACAGGTTTGAAACATATCAGTTACCCTCCACATGCTTTACCCTGTCTGCCATGATAGCTTTATCAGGGTGTGGTCTCTGCTACAGCTTTTTAAAGCCACAGGTGTGAATTGTGTGATAGGTGGACACCAAAGGTGGGTTAGCAGTTGTAAAAAAGGCTCAGCAAGACCTTTCACCAGAGATGCTAGTCCTCCATGAATACTTCATACACCCCAAAATTCATATAGATAGTTCATTGGTAGTAAAATTCTGCCCTTTCCTCTTTTTGTCTTCCAAAATTTTATTTTAGACTCAAATTCCAGAACACAGAGAATAAAAAAGACACAAAACATATCATAAACGTAAATACTGTATCTTAAATATAAAGTTAGACAGAAATAAAAGCATGTCATGTGCATAGAAGAAAAAGAGGATGCAAAATATGTAACAATAAATTTTCATTTCAAGAAAGCCTATGTGATAAATAATACTCATGTTGAGAACTGGCCATCTTTTCTTTGCTTCCTTGTGAATTTTCTTTTGTTCTCTGCTGTGTACTTTTTTCCTTTCTTCTTTTTATCCCGTTTCTCCAACCACTCCCCTCAAAGGGCCACAATAAAGTTTGTATATGTTTCTCTATAGCTATAGATATATGCATATTTTCCCAAACCTATTCTACTCCCGACCTTTGTTTATATGTGTGTGTGTGTGTGTGTGTGTGTGTGTGTGACTTCCCTATGACTTGCCTTCAAGGATCCCCCTGCTATTGTTCCATTCATATAAATCTAAACACCCTTCTATACCCCTATTTCATTCTCTCACCCTCCCCTCTATAAATTCCTCCCTTGTCCTCTCCCCCCTCCCTATGTCCATACTGTTTTATTTCTTCTGAATTTAGAAGACTATTTATACTCTTCTAAATATATATGTATTGTTCCCTCTCAAACCCATTCCTGATGAAAGTAGGGTACTAGAAGTACTAGCCCTCCCCCATCTGATTCCTCCATAACAATTCTCCCTTTTGCACCTCAAATAATTACTCTTTCAAGCTGTTCCTAAAAGGTTTTACATTTTAAATTCATATCATTCTCAGGTTTACCTTAATCTTTCTTATGAACTACTCAATTATTGACAAAAAACTTAGATATCCATTTTACATTTTAAATTTATAAAAAGTGAACAAATCTCTCCTTATGAGTTTCTTATATTCAGTCTTTTTTATATACCTTGTATTTCTCTTGGTTATTATATGTTTCTATTAAGTTCATGATTCTTTTAACAAAGTCTTAGAAGTCTGAGAGCTTATAAAATGTCCATCTTTTTCATTCAGGATAATATTTAACTTTGCAGGGCATGATATTTTTTGGCTGGAGTTCCAGTTCTTTTGCTCTGGAATATGTTGTGCTCCAAGACCTATGATCCTTTAATGTCTCTGTTGCTAGGTCTTGTGTAATTGGAATTGTGGCTCCATCATATTTAAATTGCTTCAATATTCGTGCTTTTAATATTTGTTCCTTGAACTGGGGGTTTCGGAATTTGACTATGATATTTCTATGAATTTTCCTCATAAGATCTCTTTTAAGTGGCAATCAATGAATTGCCCTCCCCCCTTGTTCTAATACTTCAGGACAATTTTCTTTGATTATTTCTTATATTATTGTATCACGATTATTTTTATTATAATTTTCAGTTAGTCCAATTATTTTTCAGTTTTCTCTTCTCGAACTGTTCTCCAAATCTGTTGTTTTAATTATAAGATGCTTCACATTCTCTTCTATTTTTTCATTATTCATATTTTGCTTAATCATTTCTGGGTCTCATAATTTCACTGGCTTCACTCTGCCCAATTCTAATTTTCACAGTGTTATTTTCTTCTTCAAGATTCTGAATCTCCTTTTCTAATTGGTCAACTTTCCTTTTATACCCTTCTTGTTTTTCTTGGATTATTTTTATTGTCTTTTTAAATTTTTCCTCCATATCTATTATTTGATTTTTGAAATCTTTTTAAAGATGTTCTATGAATTCTTTTTGGGCAGGTGACCATTTAACTGTTACTCTTTAGAGGTTTCTATCCTTCAATATTCTCCTCTGAAAATGAACCCTGGTAATCTCTCTTCCCAGGACAGGTTTATAGAGTTAGATCCTTTCTCCTTTGCCAGTGCATTTCTTTTTTGTGGTAATATCCTAATCATGTGTAGTCACCTCTAGTCCTGGGGCATGGGAAATTGTGCCTCTTGCCTCAGATCTTCACTTTTTCTCTTTAAATTGAAACCAAAGCCAAACCTCCAGTGTCCTGTAAGTGCCCAGAGCCAGGGGTTTTCTGCCCTGCCACTTCTGCACTCACCCAGGGAGCACATGCTAGTTCTTTCTTACCCCAGCGCAGCACAGCAGGGTCTGGTGGTCCTGATCAGCAGGGCTTCCCTCTTCCTGGGCTCAGGTACCCAACAGCCCTCCCTATTCCAGGGGTAAAACTTCAAGTGGCTGGGGCCCTGGCAGCCTCTGAAACCAACTAACCCCAGGGCTTGCCCCTTGTTTAAGAGGCTAGCTGCTCGCTGTTAAACAGAACCAAGCCTAGAGGTGTTTACTCTTCACAGGGACAAAACCTGCTCATAATTTTTCTTCTGATCTTCTCATATTGTCAGGGGAGAACCCTGGTTATGCCCCTGTTCTTATTTATCTCCAACCACACTTTATGAGTCCTAAGGCATTATTTTATCTCTTTTGTGGGGGAAAAATCTTGAGAGCTCTGAATTTTCTGACCTATTCTGTCATCTTCCCAGAATCCTCTTGCCCTTTACTCTTAAACAGAGCTATTTCTTTTCTATGTATCCATTATAATTTTCATAAATAAATGTAGTTCAAAAAAGAAATGTTTCAAAATTATTAGATTTAATTTCTCATAGGTGTTGCTTCTTTAGGGGATGATGGAATAGAAAAAAAAGCTGCATTTGGAATCTGCAGGCTTGATTTCCAACCCCAGGTTGCCAGCTAGTCATCATTTCTTTAATCTTTTGAATCAGAATTTCTTTTTCTGCAAAATGGCAAAATGATATTCTGCCTCCCTTCAGCTGGTCTGATATGAAAATCAATTATGGGGATACATTAGGAAGTCTTTTGTAACTATAAAGTACTCACAAAATGGAACCTGTTCTACATATGTGTTTACAGATATTCCCTTGCAGTGTGGTGGGAACATAAGATTTGGAGTTAGATGAACTGTATTTGAATTTAGGCTCAGGTTGTATGGCTTGGCTTAGCTTTGTGTTGTTTTATTTCTGTCCTAAGGTGACTTCCACTTCAGGCAACTAGGTGGCAGAGTGTATAGAGTATTGAGTCCAGAGTCCAGAAGAATCATCAATTAGTTCAAATATGGCTTCAGACACATTCTATCTGTGTGCCCCTAGGTAAGTCACTTAACCATGCTTGCTTCAATTAATTATCTGTAAAATTAGCTGGAGAAGGAAATGGTAATAGCCACTCCAGTATCTCTGCCAAGACAAACCCAAATGGCATCATGAAATGTTGGACCTATCTGAAAGGACTGAACAACAGTAACAAAACTGACACTTTATCTCCTTCTCCCCAACTCTGGTCATCATTGTAAGTTCCAATTCTTGTCACAGATATTATCTTTCCCTATAAACTTCTGCCAACATCTTTTCCTCTCTGTGATGTAGTATGGTATATGGTATGGGAAAAAGGTTCCTGAGCTTAGGAGTTAGGAGTTCTGGGCCCAGCTCTGCTACTGACTCCCTGGGTGACCTTGGGTAAAGCTCACTGAGCTTTCAGTTTCTTCTGAAAAATGAAGGACTTGCTCTAGATGACCTCTAAGGTCTCTTTCAATTCTCAAACTTGATGATTCATAAATCCCTCTCTATACTGTTCAGGCTCTTTGCGGAACTGATTATGTATTGCCTAGCTGTAGCTCTAAAATGGAAAGCAGTGACCTCTTTTCCCCTGAGGACCATCAGCAGGGTCAAATAATATGGATGGATGCTAATGAAAGGTACAGTACAGGGAGGAAAGAACAGATAAGGCACAGGAGAAAAAGAAGTAGGGAAAGAAATAAAAAGGAAAAAAGATATGTGTGGTGGATTCTGTCAAAGAACTATCAACAATTTCTTCAAATTGCATTCAGTGATGTTCAATGTTTTACGTTGAAAAGAATGATGAATTTTGAATTTGAAATCCCTCAGTTTGGCTCTATGTTCTAATACTTTCAGGTTTCCTGATACAAGCTAAATTGACTTAAGGTCTCTGAGTTTCATTTCCTTCACATTTCTTAGATGATAGTACCATTTATACTCTCTTCCTTTATAGGTGTATGAGTAAACTGCTTTTTTTAAACAATGTAAAAATTCAAATTGTGTGGGACACGAAATTAGTGAAAAGCTTCTCAGTGTGGAATGTACCCCCCCTCCTGAGTGTCTACCCTCCCCCTTCTCCTGTCAATTACTTTTATCTTCCTTTGCTCATTTCTTCCTGC
>JAQQSW010023211.1:0-10317 GCA_028646575.1 Pseudocheirus occidentalis
GTTTGTATGGCACCGCTTAATTCTGCTTCTTGCAGCAGTTTTAATCATAGGGAAATCTAAGGGAGCACCATAGAAGAGAGGATGTCACTAGATTCCTTTTAGCATCAACAACTGTACAGTTACCCACCCACACTGTGATGTTAGGGGATGGTGCCCCAGCAGACTGGACAATCTGCCGAAAGTTTTTGACCCTCCCTTCATACCAGAGAAGAAGTCTGAGTTATTATGGCATTAAAAGATAAACTATGTTGATATTATACAGTACTATATATATATATTTTATGCATTTCTGAGTTTCTAAATTTTTCTGTATCATCTGTTGGCTTTTGTGCATCTTCTATGGCTTCTGCAAAATTTCCATTTAATTTCTTACGGCAACTTGCAATATATCAAAAATTGCAATGTGGAAGGGATAATTGTATAATACTTAGATGGATATCATCTTGAGGAAGGTCTTCTTTCAATTCTCGATGCAGTGGAAAGAACATTGTATTTGGAGTCAGAGTCCTGAATTCTATTCCTGACCCTGACATTTCTTTACTTTCTGTGAAATGCATGGAAGTGATATCCATATATTATTAACAAAATTTGGTGCTCTTCAACATAGACATTTGATGCTCTTTAATTTAGATAAGCCAACATTCCTGGACCTGATTTCCTTATTTGCAAAATGAGGGCATTGGATTGACTAACATCCAGTTCTAAATTTATGTTCCTCTGCCATCACACACATGTCAATCGCTAATACTTTCTATCTTACAGTTTATGCTGGCTAATAATGATAATGATAATAATAATAATATATTTTAAAATCTAGTGATTCTACTTCTTTCTCTTTTTCCCTATTCATCAATGGGGAAAATAGGCATATTACTTAAAAGAACCCCCTACCTTTTCATTAAGGTGTTTGTAGCCAATAGTAAGTAATTTCGTTGGCAACATTAAGACAGGACTTAGTTGATCTTCTTACGTCTGCATGTGGAAATTTGTGAGGTTTGAGGCAGGAGAAAATAGTTTTTTAACTGGCTTTTTAAACTTGTCTTTGGTTGGTACTATGTCTTTTAACTGTTAGCCTCTTTTTCCACTACCAGACCTTATATCCTCCTGTATCATTTTCAAGAGGGGTGAGAGGTCAGCTCAATATCTTTCAGAAGGGGTATGTAGGTCAACAGGTTGAAAAGGCTTTGAAAACTAGACAAATCTTTGATGGTCACAGGGTTGTGTTGGAATCAGTGTATCTGGTGGGTAAACTATCTTTGAACAAGATTCTGAAAATGGGACTTATGTAGGGACAATGTTCTTTGTTCAGAAGGAATGAGAAAAAATGAAAGACAACACTATCATCTTTCTCTGTTGTTTGGTATCCTATTTTTTCAGAAAAATACTGGGATAATATTCATCTTTAAGTTGTAACCTGTGTAGAAGTACCCTGAGTGCTTTAAGGGTATGGAAAAAAGAATGGAAATGAACAAAGAAATAAAGCAACCAATATGTTCTTGAACTGTGACTTCTAGCAGCTGCGTTTTATAAACAAGCATCATATTTTGCTGGTGTATCGAGGCCTATCCATTATGTGTGCAAACACAATCTGATTAGTATTTGTTATAAGCTTGTCTTGTCTGTTTTTATTACAGACATCACCTTCAGACGTGGGGCCACTGCAGCTATTAAATCAGGAATATTTAGCTATTATTTGTAATAAATGTCAGCAGGGCTGAACTGAAGCCAGCAGGAAATGTTCAGGGCAGAAAACACACTGACATTCATTCATGCAAATTTGTACCACTGGTAGAATTAATCATAAAGGGGGAGGCTAGAACACATAATGCATTTATATTACTGGTTTGGCCAATTGTGATTCTTTCTGAAAACGAGAGTTATAATGAATAGGAAGCAATCTGCTAACAAATAGTCCCATGTGAAGTATAGGCAGTGAGATTAACTTTCAAAAGCACACATGACTAGGTTTAAATTGACCCCTTCCCTTTCCAAATCTCCCCCTTCTCAGGACTCAGTCATTTCTTATTATTGTACTTTTTCCTTTTTTAGAAAGATGCTTATGTTTAACATGCATATCAAGCTCTTCATTTTCTTCCTAACACAGGAAAAACCTAAAGAGCTTTTCATATTCCTTTCCTAGGTGTTGGACCTAGTTCACAGCATTAAAAAACAAGGTTTTTATGTTGCCCTGGTTTGAGGTGATGTTAGAACCCGGTACATTGACGATTAAGAAATCATTGCATGCTGAAGAGGAGGAAATTTAAATCCATTTTAATCTGTCACAGTGCAATTTGAGGTGAAATCCACATGACTGAATAATTTAGTCCAGCTGAAAGGAAACTGTAACACCATTTTCACAGAGTTGTCCCAGAACTAAGCATGAAGGAGTATCATTTAATTCTACAAGTGAGTAAAGTTCACATCAGAAAAGAATTAGCCAAGTATTTAATTTTTTTCTGGAAATGTGAGAAAAACAGTATTACAGAATAAATATTAATCTATCTCATTTTCTTGATGCATAAAATTGTTCTTCACAAGGAAATGAGAACTGCTGAAAGGAGCTGACAGAGAAATTATAGGTGACTTTAGAAACAATGATTATTCCCGTGGTGTCTCAATGTTATAATTTGAATAAAAAAACCATGGAGAGCAGGGGACCAAAATATGCTTCCTAAAGTCGGCCAAAAATTTTCTTTAAAATCACTTGCCACCATTGACCAAAATATAAAGCAGAATCATTTGAAATGTCTTATGTGCTGAGGAGATGAGAGCAAAGCCAATTTTTCTAAAACAAGATCATATCGTATTTTTGTCATGCTGGTTACATCTGGTGTTTAGCATGCATTGTATTCTTTATATTTTTTTTGAAGGAATTGAACAGGAGGCATATGCCAGTTAAATAAAAACAAGGCCTTTCTGTTGAAATACATGGAGTGGTGTTCCTATATTAGCTGAGTTGGATGCTCACATGGATTATCAATCACTAGAATAGGGATGAGGTGTAAGAATGATTTCTCACATGTTGAATGTTCATCACCACCAGTGAATAATGTCATAATGATAACAAGAATGGGGATTTCCCAACTCTTTCTACTCTGGGCTTTTTTGAGCCATATTAAGATATACATGTATAATTTTTATATTATATTTTCCCCACTCCATAATCAGGTTATCTTTATGTCCAACTCAACTTTTGTCTCTACTACTTACTACCAAAGTGACTTTGGACAAGTCATTTAACTTCTCTGTGTCTTAAATTCCTCATTAGCAAACTGAGAGAATTGAATTGTATGGTATCTGAGGTCATTTCTAGTTCTACATCTATAATCCTATTACTATGAACCCAAGCCTATTCTCTTCACCTCATTCAGTTGTTTTCATCTCTTTTCACATCTAAATTATTGCCCTTAATTTTCTGCAATTTAGTTATCTCTATTCCCTGAGCATTTCTCACAGGATCCTGGGACATAGAGCTAAAAGTAGACACTTGAAGGGTAGGGAATATGTGTCTATATTGTACCTACTATGTGCTAGAAATTTTGGCAAGAACTTTACAGTATTATCTCATTTGATCCCCACAACAACCCTGTGAGGTAGGTGCTATGATTATCCTCATCCTGCCGATGAGGAAACTGAGTCTAACAGAGTTTACGTGACTTGTCTAGGGGCACACAGCTGTTAAAAGTCTGAGGCCAAATTTGAACTTAATTCTTCCCAGTGTCAGGTCCAGTGTTCTGTCCATTAAACAACCCACTTGCCTTAATAATGAACAATGAAAAATAGTTTAGTAAATGCATAAATGTGCAAAGCACTGTTTTCAACTTTGGAATACAAATAAAAATGCAATACAGTCCCTGATTTCAGAGAAATCACATTCTAATGGGAAGGGTGTGTGTGTGTGTGTGTGTGTGTGTGTGTGTATGTGTGTGTGTGTGTGTGTGTGACAATACACATAGAAGGCTTCAGCTCCTAGTCAGATGGAAAGGTCCCATGACCCTTACACTGTAGCAACAGAGTACATGGTTGTGCAAAATCTTTAATGTCATTTGAATGGTAAAATCATAACAGTTTCTTATGTTGTATCATTTGATGCTACCAAAAGCTTGCATAGTGAGAGATTTCTTTTCTGTGTCTTAGTACCTATGGCTACTGAGGAGATAGGGACTGCAAAACCTGGAGAGAGAGTTGTGAGGCTGCATCTCTACAGGAAGGGCTTCTTAGGATGATGGCTTTGAGGGATGGGCTGGAAGAAGGTTCTGAACTCTGGATGGGAGGGTGCTATGACTACATGAATTTATCTGTGCATTATTGGTAGTTCGTCAGCAATTGGTGTTGGTTGGGGCAAGAAGGGTGGACTCCATTTCCACAGATATTTCTTTCCTTAATGATGACTACAAGGCCCAGGCTTGAAGGATCACTGGTGGTCTTGGGAACATTGTTACTCCCAAGACTTGGGTTCAGGATCCTGGTCTAAGAAGAAGGGATAGTTTAGCTGCTGCTAATTAGATAAAACATAAGGTACAAAGTACCAGACTAGGCAAATGGCCATAGCCTATTGGTATTCAAAGGAATTTCAAAAGTAATCTTTTCCAAATTGTTTCACAGATGAGGAAACTAAAGTAAAGGTAGGGGAAACAAGATCTCAAAAAAGTAGTGGAGTTGACACTTGAACTTAGGGTTCCTACCCAGAGTCCAATATATTTTCCATTATACCCTGTGGTCATTCAGCTTAATAGTGTATCTTGTACTGGGAGTCAAAAGATATAGGTTCTAGTTCTTGTTCTGAGACTTAGACGTTGAATGACTTTGGGCAAGTCACTTTCCCCTTCTGGGTCTCATTTTCTGCATTTATAATAGAAAGAGTCTGGGCTAGATAATCTTTAAGCTTCTTTACAGACACAGCTGGATGATTCATGATTTGATGATTTTGGATTATCTCTGACAGTGGTATTAAAGTACAGTTTTTGGGAGGAGGGGAATGTCATAATTTCTCTCCTTACCCATAATACTCCAAGATGAAGGGACATACCGCTTAATAATGTATTATTTAAGAATTTAATAAATAACTCTTAAACCTCATTATGTTCTTTACTTGAGCAACCATTCAGAGTTGTGAACTTCATATGTTTAAGGTTGCTCTTATAAAAAAACAATTTCTCTATATTTTTTCTAAAATAGAAATTTAATTAAAAAGAAATAATAAAAATATATGCAATTTTTAACATTTTTAATTTATATAATAAAACAAGCATTTCCTAGATGATTACACATGAAATTGCTAATTTATTATGTACAACTTTTTGTTGTACTTTTTATTACTTTCAAATATATAATAAAGTTATCATGTAACTTTTTTCTTTTTACTGTTTTAAATTGTATGTCAACTCTAGTCCACTGACCTTTCAATTCCTTAGCCAGTACAAGATAATTTTGATAAATACGGCCTTATAATACAGCTTAAGATTTGGTACTGCTAAACTTACTTCCTTTATATTTTTAATTGGTTTCTTTGATATTCTTGACTTTTTGTTCTTGCAAATAAATTTTGTTATTGTCTTTTCTAATTCAGAAAAATAAGTTTTGGCAATTTAATTGTAATGGCATTGAATATATAAATTAGCTTTGGTAAAATTGTCATTTTTATTATATTGACCCTGCCTACCCATGAACAATTAATATTTTTCCATTTATTTAAATCTGATTTTATTTTTACAATTTAAAAAAATATAATTTTGTTCATTTAGTTCTTGTGTTTGTTTTAGCAATTGTACTCCCAGGTATTTTATACTGTTTGGAGTGATTTTAAATGGGGCATCTCTTAATATCTCTTCTTGTAGGATTTTGCTTGTGATATATTGGAATACTGATGATTTATATGGATTTACTTTATATTCTGCTACTTTGCTAAAATTGTTTCAACTAACTTTTTAGTTGAGTCTTTGGGATTTTCAAAATATATCACCATATCATTTGCAGAAAGAGATAATTTTACTACCTCATTCCTTGTTCTGGTTCCTTCTATTTCTTTTTCTTCTCTTATTGCTATTGTTAGAATTTCCAATACAAGATTGAAGAAGTTTAGTGACAGTGAGTATCCTTGTTTCACACTTGATCTTACTGGGAAGGCTTCTAGGTCATTCTCACTACAAATAATGCTTGCTGATGGTTTTAAATAAATTCTTTTTTTATCAATTTAAAGAAAAATCCATTTCTATGCTTTCAAGTATTGTAATAGAAATGAGTGTTGTACTTTATCAGAAGCTTTTATGCATTTATTGACATAATCATGATTTTAAAAATACTTATTATTATTATAATGTAATTTGTAACTTAAAATGAAATTGTCAAGGTGGAAAAATTTTAAAATGTATAATAAAGGCACTAAAATTTGTTAGAAAAATATTTAATATAAGAGATGAGTATGAATGAATAAATGAAAAAATATTAAATAGTATTTATTATGTGTGACAGAGAGAGCCTAAAATAGTGGATAGAGAGTTAACCTTTGGAAGATTATGAACAACAGTCAGACAGAAAAAGATAGGATTAGATGTATTGAGATCTGAATCTCTGGAGGGAATAGGCACATTGATGAAATCATTGATTCACTAGAGAATTGAAACATCATAGTATGTATTGGGAGAAAATTCAGGATTATTTTTTTAACCTTGTTAGTCTAAGAATATTTTCTTTGGATGTGGTAGTAGAGGTTATTATGTTTATTAAATTCAAGCTTATAACTCCCCTGCCTAATTCCTTCAAATAGCAACCCAAAGTAGAATGCTTGTTGTTAAGAAGAATACGAATATGAAATTATTGCCTGTTTTTATAGCACAGAAAACACATTTTGGGGGAGATCTCAGATTTCTCTGGGTGATTTGATTATGTCCTGGTCATCCTATATGACTATAGTCTGAGGTCCTTAAATCTCTTTCTTTTAACAATAGAAGGTGCAGTCGGTATTCATTAGGAAGTAAACCTAAACACAATATTGATTTTTACAAATTGCTCCTTAAGTTATGGTAGGAAGTAGTGACACACGTAAACCTTACTGTCAGCAGGTGCTAATAGGATGCAATTAAAGTATTTTGCTCCTGGTTATTGTCACAGCTATTTGATTCAATGGCTTTAGTTGTCCTGTGTTCCTTTGGGAAATCCTATGACATGGAAAACTTTTTTTAAAGTGAAAGTTAAATTGGAGAAAATTCTGTTCATTGCCTAAGTGAAGAATATATTTCTGCCCTCCTGTGGCAATCCAGTAACAATTCCCAAGGAGTATCTAGAAATAATCCCAGGCCAATGTGGTGTAAATTGAAGTCCTACCACTTTGTGACATTGTGTACTTTTCTAAGTTTTTTTTTTAATCTGCAAAATCAAGATACTAAACTAAATTACTTCTAATATACCTTCCAGTTCTAAAATAGAAGTTATTTTAAGTATTAAGTATTTTCACTTAAATATATGAATTTGGACTTAATTTCAACATTGAAATTTGATTGCAGGCTCAGATGCTAACTAGTAGACCAAGGGATATATCAACAAATATTTAATGTAGAAGCACTTTTAAGGTGCTCGTTGTGTCCTCCAAACTATGTGAAGAACTGGGAATTAAAAAAAAGAACAAGGTCCTGCCCTCAAAGAGTTTACACTAGATCAGGAGAAGCAACATAAACATAAATAAATATATACAAATATAAAAAAATACAGGATAATTTTTTTGGGAATGGGCATGAAGAGTTGGTTAGGATCAGGTAAAAAGTGGCACATGAGCTGAAAGATGAAGGAAACAAGTGATTCTGAGAGTCACATGTGAATAGAAAGGGATCTATTTTAGACCTGGGGGATAGCCGGGGCAAAGAGATGGAGGCTGAAGATGAATGTCATGTATGAAGAAGAGCAAAATTAACTTGACTTGTGCCAGGGAATTCAGGAAAGAGTAATGTATAGTAAGGCTGGAAAACATGGGTTGGAGACAATTTATGAAGGTCCTCAAATGACAGGGAGGTTCATCAGAATCATTTTGATAGCTCTGGGAAAGATATATTGTTTTGATGAAGAGAACTGAGGCAGAAAGACCCATTAGGAGAGTATTACAATAGGTGAGAGGTGATTAGGGCTTGAATTAATGTATTGACCAGAGAGGAGAGATCAGTTATGAGAGATGCTGTGATAATGGAAATAAATGGTTTGGTGGGGTGAGGGAGGGCAAATAGGTGGCACAGTTAATAGAGTGCTGAACCTGGAATCGAGAAGACCTGAGTTCAAATCCAGCTTCAGAAACTTACTAGCTATATGATCCTGGGCAAATCACTTAATCCTATTTGCCTCAGTTTCCTCATCTGTAAAACAAACTGGAGAGGGAAACAGCAAACTCCAATATCTTTGCCAAGAAAACCCCAAATGGGGTCACAAAGTGTCAGGCATGACTGAAAAATAACTCAGCAAGAACAAAGCAGTGACAAAGAATGCTGAGTCAAGAACAGTGCTGATTGGAAGGATGGTAGCATCCTCAACAGAAAAAGGGAAGTTTGGAAGTTCTAAAGTAATATCATAGAACAGTTTTAATGTGAGTCCTTTAAACAATAAAATAAAAATAAAAAATTTCCAATTTCCACTACATAATAATTCAATATAATAATTTCCATTACATGATCATTGTATTTTCCAAAGAAAATTAACTTAAATGGTTATCACCCCTTTTTAAGTTTCTAAAGATTTTTTCTTTTCTTAGATGTTATAAAATATAAAAAGAAGATTCATTAAATCTATAGATTTACAGAAAGTCAGAGAGTGAAATGATCTTTGTAGACATTGAGACCAAATCTTTCATTCAACAGATGGGGAAAGTGGGGATCACAGAGGGAATATGACAGTCAAAGTAACATTCAGTAGCAGACATTCAGTCTCCTGGATTCTGGTCCAATGTTCTTTCTCCAAATAACAGGTAACTTAGTTGACATTTCTTTATTCTAACCCCATTATGTTGTGTTATACTATTAAAAAACAACTAAAAGGCATAATGACTTTTGATTTGATTACACTTTATACAACTGTTAGAACAGTTGATATTAGGCAGTACTAATGTAGAACAGCACATTTAAGCATCAGCAATGACTTTTATTTTTAAATTTAAATTAATTATTTTATTTATTTTCTTGTTTACATCATTCATTTCCATCAGATTTTGAGTTACAGAATTTTCTCCCCGTCTTTCCCCTACCCCCATCCCCCAAAGAGCTATCCCATTGTAAAGCCCCTCCCTCAATCTGCTCTCTTCTATGTCCTCCCCCAATGTCACTCTAACTTTCTGGTAGGGCAGGGAGGTCCCTACCTCAGTACCTGTATATCTTAATTCCCAGTTAAATGTAATTAATGATAATAATAATTTTATATATATACACACATACATACATATATATTTACATTTTTTTCTTAACATTTGATTGTAGAGCTTTAAATTGTAGATTCCCCCAGTTCCTCCCTTGTCACCCACCCCCACTGGAAGGACAAGCAATTCAATACAGGCTATACATGTGTAATTACACAGGACATCTCCACAGTGGACATATTGTGAGAGGCTGATTATATGT
Organism: Pseudocheirus occidentalis; assembly: GCA_028646575.1. NCBI lineage: Eukaryota > Metazoa > Chordata > Mammalia > Diprotodontia > Pseudocheiridae > Pseudocheirus > Pseudocheirus occidentalis. The sequence continues at coordinate 9,591 of JAQQSW010023211.1, forward strand.
CCCTCCTTCCTATCCCCCCCCTTGTTCTATTGTCTACCCTGTCCCTGCCTCTTTACTGAAGTGTGTGCTTCCAGCTTCCAGATCCTGCCTCCCTTCCATCATCCCGTATCTCATCCCTGTCCTCCCTACTGTCTTGTGTGGCATGATACCCAGTTTAGAGTTTATGTTGTTCCTTCCCTAAGCCAAATTCAATGAGAGTAAATGAAAGTAAAGTTGTAACAGTTATCCCTTGCCTCTTCTATGTGGGATGATTAACCCCATTTTGTCTCTCCTTGTCTCCTCTCATTCTAGTCCTCACCCACCTCAGAATTTCACCTTATAAAGTATCATCCCTTTGTATTCAATTGATCCTGTACCTTCTATGTACACATATATATACATGCTCAGATATGTGTTCATATGCATATATACCCTCCTATATAGACATATGTGTAGGTATACACATATGTATATATACACACATTTGTATTCCCTTCTCCTATCCTCATACTAAGAAAAGTTTCATAAGTTACTATTATCATCTTTCTATATTGGTCTGTACATAGTTAAACTTTGATAAGTTCCTTATGATTTATTTCCCATGTTTACCTTCTCATGTTTCTTGTGTTTGAGTGTCAAATTTTCTGTTCAGTTCTGTTTTTTTCAGCAAGAGTGCTTGAAATTTCTCAACCTCATTGAATGACCATATTTCCCCTGGAACATTATACTCAATTTTGCTGGGTAGGTG
>JAQQSW010023212.1:0-10317 GCA_028646575.1 Pseudocheirus occidentalis
TTTCTTTCTTTCTTTGAAACAGCCTTCCATATGTAGAATATAAGGTTTCCTACAAGCAGGTGATTACCTGAAAGCCACAAGACAGGAAAGTAGTAGGATTTCAAATACTACCAGGAAGCATAGTGCCTACCACATAAAATATGAACTTCATAAATGTCCATTAGCTGATGTGTTGTTGACAGTATTCTTGTATCTTCAAGGATTCGGTGAAAAGAAAGAACAATCATAGATATTTCACTGCTGAGAATCAGGGAATATGCCAGACTAGATCAAGCATTTGGGTCTGTAAATAGAATGTATTTGATTCATATCTTTTCCTATCCCTATACCCTGAGTTTATGTGAATAAGTAAGTCCAATGCTATTCCTTTACTCTCCATCCTTTTAATTCAACAAATGAGTTAGCATAAGTAAAATGTTTTGTAAGCTCTAAAATTCTATATAGATGACAGTTACTATTATTATTACTAATATTTTTATTGTTATCAGTATTAGGAGCAGCATTATTTGTAAAGTTTCTTTTGAATGAACTATATCCTTCCTGGAGTCATATTGTGGTCATGACTTATCCCACCAAGTATGAAAATTAAATATTTTGGATTTAAATTTCCTTATATTAGGATGTCAAGTTCATCTTGCATACAACCCCAAATCACCATAATCACATAATTTCTTAAATATACTTTGATAAAATTTATATTTCATATCATTTGGGACTAGTTAATATGAATTTGTGAAGGACCTTAATCTAGTAGAATATATAAGTAAGATAATTCCAGTAAGAACCAAGGTATAAGAAATTCTACATTTCAGATACTTTAATTGGAGAAAGGCTAAGGAATATTAACTATAATTGGTAAAGACAAAAATATTAAAAATATGCTCTGAGGGGCGGCTAGGTGGCGCAGTGAATAGAGCATCGGCCCTGGAGTCAGGAGTACCTGAGTTCAAATCCGACCTCAGACACTTAACACTAAAAACTAGCCGTGTGACCTTGGGCAAGTCACTTAACCCCAATTTCCCTCCAAAAAAAAAACAAACAAAAATATGCTCTGAAACAAAAGAAATTAAACCACATGATATGTTTATAGCATACCAAAAATTAATTTTGCAGGAATTAAGAATACATGGCTTTGGTATTCTAGAACAGTTTTGGAACAGTGTTGCCACTGGAAAGAATCTAGTTGAAAAGAATTAAGAATCAAACATATTAGAAACCAAAGTGTATTGAAATTTCTGTCTTAACAGTCAAAAGAATCATACAAATTAATTTCGAAAACCATCCAAATAGAAAAAAAAATTGAATGCAATTAAGTATTACCATGACATTTTCTATGTCTATAGGGTTGTTGGGCCTGACATGTTAACCAAAAAAGAAAATAAAAAGATCAGGTGTGAAAAGTGAGTGAAATAAGTTTCATAATGTAATTGCTTGTTCCAGGTTTCAGCCTCCTGCTTTCCTCCAGACATGCTTGAGCAAACCATATTTCATAACAGACTAAAATATAGAATTTCATAATATAACAAGATTATGTGTTAGTATAATCAGAGTCATAAGAATGTTTCCCAGCTAGTTATTTTAATAAGTACTATTGTTCCTTTAAACCTGTAATGTGTCTTTATCTTATTAGTTACATATCAAATTAATGTAGCATGGATAAAATAATGTAACTGACAAGTCCTTTAAATGAATTAAAAGATATAAAGATAAAATAAATACATTTAGGTCAATTATTTTAAAAAGAAAGTTGAGGGGCAGCTAGGTGGCACAGTGAATAGAGCACCAACCCTGGAGTCAGGAGGACCTGAGTTCAAATCTGGCCTTGGACACTTAACATAAAACTAGTTGTGTGACCTTGGGCAAGTCACTTAACCCCAATTGCCCCTCCAAAAAAAAAGAAAAGAAAAGAAAGTTGAACAAGTATTATTAATTAATCATATTTGACTTAATATATTCTAATTTGTAATGCCTATTAAAAAATAGAACTACTGATCCCAAATCCATTTTATGATCAAGTATGCCAGAAATGCTCACTCCTTGACATGGTATGAGTAAAAGATTTAAGAAAGAAACATCTCTATTGAATTGAAATGAAATTGAAAATTTTAGTACAACATTAGACTAAAGAAGGAGAAAACCATTGGAAGATAGGAGAGTAATGTTCTACTTTCTGATTCTCTTTTAGTTACCTTGGGCAAGTCACTTAACCCCCCTGGGACTCAACTCCCTTCTCTTTAAAATAAAGGCTAAAATAGATTGATTAGATGATCCACTTCTAAGAATCTATGAGTCAGAAACTGTTACTTTGACATATTTAATGACAATAAAAAGTAGTAATTGATGCATTTTAACACTTTCAGTTTCACAAAGTACTATAGATATATTATCTGATTTGTCTTTACAGTTCTGTGAAGTAAATACCATCATTTCCCCCATTTTACAGATAAGAAAACTCATTCTGAAAGTGGTTATGTAACTTGCCAAAATCCACATGGATAGTAACTGGATGAGGCAGGAGGTGAACTCAGGTCTTCCTGAATCCAAATGTAGCCCTCTTTCAACATCACAACTTAGCTGTCTTATCTGGTTAGCTATGGCTATTCTTTTCTTTGATACTTTGATGGATTCATAATTTCATAGTGTAGAGATCATAACACTTCCATGCCATCTTGTCCTATTCAGTTTTTGACCATATAGTTTATAAATACTTTACAGAGGATATAATGCACAGGGAAAAATTTTTCCATTTGTTTAATACCTGATGGGTGGCAGTATAGTTTTTTTGGTCATCCAATATAAATGGAACTATCATATCTTTTGCTCACATTAGTTCGCAGCAAAGTCTTTTATGACACTTCTGACATATATCATTATTTGTAACATGCTACTAGCTTACATGTATCCATTGCCCCTTTGGTTATTTACAGTTTTTGATACTTTTGAGGGCATAGTGTTCCATGACTCCCAGCCAGTAGCATCACTGGGGAAATGGAGTTAAAAGAATGGCCTTCTGTGAAAAAAATGACTTTTACATTATTGAAAGCATTACACATGTTGCAAATAGAATTTAGTCTTAATAATCTGGATTCTGGACTCAGCTCATTGCCAATATGTAATATCTGTGAAAATATATGTATGAATCTAAAACTGTATCTCTCTGTCTCTACACAGACAAATTTGAGGGAATATCCCAAAATATATCACAATCTAAGAAAACATGCCTTTGTACCAATTATTTTTCAAATGTGAGGGAAACAACATCATGTAGCTGAAAGAACACTTGATTTCATATCAGAGTACTTGTGGTTTAGAATCAGCTTTCCTTGGGCAAGTTATTTAGCTTTTCCTGGATCTTGTAACACCATGCACAAGCAGATTTCCAAAAGAATGCTACTGTGAATAGCTTTTAAGTTTTGGATTTCACAGTATAGTGAATGCTCCATTTATTCCATTACAAATCAAGGCAAACATTCACAACAAATGATAATATAATATTCCCAACATTATATCTTATCACAGAAAATCACAATATAGTGTTCATAATACCTTAACATTAGAATGGCCACACAGTTTTCACTACAGTGCCCTAGAACAAGGAATAAAAGAATAATCATCTGATTTCTCTAAGGGGGAAACTCTCCTCACTTAATCATTCAATCAATTCACAATACGATAATCAATCTTCAACTCATGGGGCAACCATTAACTTAGTCAGTCACTAATCTAGATTCACAATTACTAAATATCATTAATCACTAAGTACAGCCATTAGAAAATTACACAAACTCGCCACCCCTTGGTGTCCAGCAAACCTCAATTTCATCCAAGTGGAGGCCTTTTCTTCATCATGATTAGGGGTGGTTTCTCTGATTCTCTGGGTCCCCTTCCATGGTCCCAGCTCCCACCTGAATCCACCAAACAGTCACTTGGATTCAGGGGCAGACAGCTCCCAGGTTTTTGTCCAGTCCTCTGAGGAAGACAGCTCCCAGATCCTTGTCTTTTCCTTCAAGGTAGACAACTCCCAGGTCCTTGTCCAGTCCTCAGGGCAATCCCTGGCACACACAGAAGTTCACAGGATCCAGCACATCTCAAACTCTTCACCACTTCTGCTGCCAGGAACTTAAGGATCAGCCAGGCCACGAACAAAGTCTTATCCCAGTGATGCTTCTTCAATCCTCCAGCAGTTCATATGGTCATATGCCTTCCAGGCAAGCCCTCTTAGCCTTCCAGGAGGCCTTCACCAGATTCTGGTCTCAAGAAAAACTCCAACTTACTTCTCAGTCACCTTCCAGATGCTGGGAGAGAAACTCTCTCTATCTCTGTCTCTGTCTCTCTGTCTCTCTGTCTCTGTCTCTCTGTCCCTCTCTCTGTCTCTCTCTCTCTCTGTCTGTCTCTCTCTCTCTGTCTCTCTCTCTCTCTCATTCTTTCTATCTCTCTTTCTCTCTGTCATGAAAACTCCCACCCACTTCTTCATTTCAATAGCCCAGCTCCCAGATGCTAGGAAAATCCTGATACCTCCAACAGGAGCCATTAGGAGGAACATTCTGATACTGTTTCTCTGTCTCTAGAACTCTTCTTACATACACACACTGGCCTCCTGTCTCAGCCAATCCCCTCCTGCCACTTCAGGAACAGGGGAGTTCATGACCTCTCAACAGGGGACAAAACTCTCACCTTCCATACTTAGCCCTAAGATACTAAGTGGTAAATATCTGCTAAATTGATTGCTGTCAAAGATCTCAAGTTTCTTTAAATTGAAATTAGAATAGCATAATGATAGGGAATTGATTTGTGATTTCATGTGTATAGAGAATTCTCATATGAGGAATCTTCTTTTACCAATACAAGTCAGCTCGATTTCTTTACAACATATCCTTGGAGAGTCACTCAGAGCATTAACTGTTTTAACAATTTAAATATAACAACCCCAGAAAGCATAGGTCAGAGGGAAAATTTTAATTTATGTCTAACTGGTTGCAAATCCAAATCTTTATCAATTATGCCACTCTGATTCCAAGGCTCTTTTCAACTTTTAAACTATGACCTCATCACTGGCAGTGATCATATAAATAGTATGTATGTGATATGGGATTCAGTTTCAAATCCCTCCTGACTATTAATGTTCAGAATTAGTTCCACTATCCAATCTCCATAGTCAAATCTGCCATAGACTTAGAGAATATTAATTATTCATAAGAGACATTTAGTCTAAGGAAAACCTTGAAAACTCAATTTTGTTCTTTTGAATCAAATGCCTAAAAATTCAAACAAATAATAAGAACTTCACATTTTAAAACTAACTATACATTTGATATCTAAATTTTTTCTTTGAATGTGAAATTTCTCCTGTCTTTCCTTTCCTACAAAAAATAGGTACCTTTCTTTTCTGTGCCATGAGATTGAAAATGCTGTCATGTTTTTAAAAAACACGTATGAAATTATTCAAACATTTTCTTTTGTCTTTTGAGCTATGTAAATTTTGAAAGATTAAAACACTTTGAAATACAGATTTCTCAATGTCCCCTTACTCAATAAACTCCAATGCTACCTATTTAATCTAGGAACAAATACAAAATTTTCTGTTTGGTATTCCAAGCCTTTTATAACCTAGTTCTTCCCCCTGCCTCTAACTGACCAGTTCTTCCATCTTATCCTTCATTGTGTACTCTTTGAATGAGGCTACTAGTTGTTCAACCAATAAGACACTCCATCTCTCAGCTCTGGGAGCTTTCTTTGGTTTTACCTCTTCCCTCTTCATCGCCACCTCCTGACTAACCAGGCATCTTACAAGTTCCAACTAAAATCCTTTCTGACACAAGAAACTTTCACAACCATTCTTAATTCTAACATTATTCTTCTCACTATTTTTTGAAAATACTATTATATTAATAAAATGTTATTTATATGAACATGTAATCAGTTTACCACTGCTTTAAAATGAATCAGTAAGTCCATATTTTAAATTATTAATTTTAATTTCTAATTCAACAAATATTGATAAATATAGCCCACATATGCAGAAACTTTCTAAGGGTCTATCAATAATTTTTAAGAGCATAAAGTTTTCCTGAGAAGAAAAAGTTTGAGAACTGCTGTTCTAATTCATTGTGTACCTAGAAAAGAAAAAGGGAAAAAACATTCTTCTGAGCTAACAGTCTAACTCAAATAGTCAAATAAAGGCAAAGTTAGCTGAACTTTGTGTCCTCCTTTGGACCTGTTTTCACCTTTCAGGAGCTAATATTGAAAAGTGTTTGGTAAGAGTTGTTTATAAAAAAAACTTCAAACTTCAGTGGACAACTTTATTTCTTTTTTCTTTAGATGAAGCTTGGTGGTTGGAAAAGGTTAGCTGCATGGAAGCCAGGGGAATTCTCTGTTAGAAATTGATACATTGCATTATTTCAGTGTTAGTAGTTTGTTGTTTGTTTCTGAATAGTGAAAACAAAAGTTAAGGGAAAAACAAGCAAAACAATAACAACAAAAAACCCTCCCCAACATGATCCCAACTACAACCATCTTTATCAGAGGGTTGAAGACACAGGTCATAGTTCATTGTGGCTCCAGCTGTTATTGTTAAGCCCTTAGAGATCTGTATTTCAAAGTCTTTTAATCTTTTAAAATCTACTTAGATTGTAAGAGAAAACCAATGATTCAATAATTTTATACTTGCCCCTTTTAAACTCTGTCAGCTTCAGATATATAGTACAGATTAATCAATCTCAAGTCATAGAAAGAGAAGAAAGAATTATATAAATTCAGAAATGACTTACTACTGAACAGAAGCCCACAGTTCATGACCAATTTTTTCTTATTCTATACCAGTATACTTCCTGTGAAATATTATTCCTTTTCATTCAATGGATTCCAGAGACTTCTTTTCCCTGTTCTATTGGTTCAGTAAAGATCTATAGGTCTTGTTCATACCTACTTCATATCTGATTCAATTGAGAAGACAATGTCCTCTGTAATTACTGACGAAGTATTGTAAAATGCTTCCATTTTCTTTTCAATATGCTTCTAGGTAAATGAAGAGGTCACTGGAAATACACACACACATATGTGTATGTATGTGCACGCGCATGTGTGTGTATTTATATGTGGCGATACATGTGCATGTAAAATCAAACATAAAGAGCACATAAAGTAGATATAATGTAATTTCATATGGGAGGACATAAATAACCCATGTGACTGAGGCTAGAAAACTCTTATCTGTAGGTATGGTACTTCAGCTAAACTTTGAAGAAAGCAGAGGAAACTCCTTACAGATTATGGAAGTAGCCCATGCAAAGGTACAGGGGTGGGAGATGGATTATCATGTATAAGTAGAATAAAGCAGGTATTTTTGATAGAAAAATAGAGTGGATATGAAGGAGATTGGTGTGAAATTACACTGGAAATGCTCAAAGGAGAAATCGGATTGTGATGGCTTTAAAAACTAAGCAAAGAACAGCCAATTCAGCAAGCACACATTTTGATTCAAGTATTTAAATACAACTTACAAATGTTTTGAGAAATATGTTTTTGTTAAAGGGTGAAAAGAGAACCAGAGAGGTTCTTCTGGTGTGCTCTGTGTCTCTGTCTTTCTGTCTGTTTTTCTGTCTCTCTCTGCCTCTCCTTCTCCCCCTCTCCCTCCCCAACCCCCCTTTTCTCTCTTTCTCTCCCTATTTCCTTCTCTCTCTCCCTCTCTCACCTTCCCTAACTTTCTCCTTTTTTTCTTCCTTCCCTTTATCCTCTAACCCCTCTCTTATCTTCCCTTCCTATGGTCATTTATCTTTATTTCCTTTTTCTTGTCTTATTTCTATAACTTCCATTTTTACTGCCACATAAAAAAATTGACAATGGTCATCCTAGATTTATGCCTAATTTTATTGGAAAGGAATTTGGTATTTCTTCATTACAGATAATGCTTTCTTATGCCATTAGCTACAATAAGATACTGCTTGCCTTTTTACAAAAAGATCCTTTTTACCCAAGTGTTTTTTTAATAAGGGATCATTTTGAATTGTCAAAGTTTTCTTTGCAATTCTCCTTCTTAATTCATTTCTGCCCTCTTTCTCAAGGCCTGCCTAATGTGTATTAGCAGCCTCATGATTATTAAGTGATTAATAATTTTATGCAAGTGGATAATCCCTTTACCATTACAGGACAGAACTTATACACACCTATTCATTCAGCTTGATCATTGTCTATTAATTCTATAGAGATTATACTCAATGAGCCAGGTGCTTTCTTCTTGTTCTTAGATAGATAGATAGATAGATAGATAGATAGGTAGACAGACAGACACAGATAGATATGTGTGTATGTATGTATGTATGTGTGTGTGTATTTCTGAATCTTCTTGGGTTTATTTATGCTACTGCTCATTTCCACATCATAACTGATAATGTATTAGAAACTGAAAACTGTATCTATCATTTCTCTTTGATGGAACAGAAAATGTGATTCTTTTAAACATATGGTGCTTCATGACATCACCATATTGCATCATGAAAAAATATTTTCACTAAAAAGATAGCTTTTTGTAACAGAGAATCACTTAGGATTTTTAAAGTACTACACAATGTCTCTAATATAATGTAGTCCTATCTCTTCTTCTTCAGTACTATATTCAGTTTGTTGTATATCTGTCACATCAAATTGTATCTCATAGTCTTGGAAGGAAGCATTTTTATCCCCTTTCCTCAGTTTCCCCAGACATGTTCTGGCTTTCAAACAATGACCCACAGATCACTGAGAAGAGCAATCACTTGGAGAGAATGGTACCATCTTCCTTATCAACACCAACTGGTTAGCCACCACTTCTCATGGGGAATGTACAGCCAGCCTAGCTGAAGGAATAAGGCACATATTCCCAGGGAAAAAAGTGAAACAGAATGTGCCAGCCGAGTTGAGACACTACCATCTGGTCAACCATCTTCCACTAAGACCCCAGTGAAGAGAAGCCAGGAAACTGAACCCAAGAGACTTGGGGATGACTGTATTCCCCAGACTGCTGGCCTTGTTTTCACCCTTGGCCCAGCAGTCATCATTGAGGAAGTAATCGCTGTGGAGAAAAGGGCCATCTTTCTTACTACAACTTACACAAACTATTGGCTGACTAGCCCCATCTGGCAGGTAATCTTAACAGTTGAAGGGGTTGTAAAACCCCTTCACAAATAGCCCTAAAATTCCTAGAAAACCAGGGCTGCTATAAGTTCAGTCTCATAGCCATTTTCCACGTAATACCCCATTTTGTTTTATTTTTTAAACTTTATTGACTTGTTTATTTACTTTTAGTTTACAAGATTCAGTTACAGAATCACTTGAGTTTCAGATTTTCTCCCCTCCCTTCTCCCCTCACCCCCCATGGAGGCGTGCCATCATGTATGGAATCTGCAAGCACTTTCACATTGTACAATAGTCTGGTTGTGTCGAGGCACTGTAACCAATGGAGTGAATAATAGGGAAAAAAAAGAAACAGAACCAAACATGGAGAAGACCAATAGTATGTGTTGCTTCAGTCTCCATTTAAACTCTGGGCTTTCTAGACCTTCCTCTGAGTGTAGATATTTCCTTCCATTCTGAGACTTGTAGAGCTATCTTTTAGCTGTGAGTTGCTGAGAGGAGTCCAGATTATCAAGGTTGGTCATCACACATATGATGTATCTGTGACTGTACAAATTTTTCCTGGTTCTGTTCTTCTCACTTAGCATCAATTTGCCTAAGCCTCCCTAGGTAATTATGAAATCCATCTCCTTCCCATTTCTTATAGCACAATAGTATTCCATTACATTCATATACTATAACTTGTACAGCCATTCCCCAATTGATGGGCATCCCCTAAATTTCAAGTTTTTTGCCACCACAAAGAGAGCTGCAATAAATATTTTTGCACATATGGGTCCTTTTCTCATTTCTATGATGTCTTTGGGATACAACCCCAAAAGTAGTATTACTGGGTTGAATGGTATACAATTATTTATAGCCCTTTGGGCATAATTCCAGACTACCCTCCAGAATGGTTGTATCAGTTCACAGCTCCACCAACAATGCATTAGAGTTCCAATTTTTCCACATCCTCTCCAGCACTTGTCATTTTCCTGTTTTGTCATCTTAGCCCATCTGACTGGTGACATGTGGTACCTCAAAGTTGTTTTGATTTGCATTTCTCCAATCAATAGTGATTTAGAGCATTTTTCCATATGATTAAAGATATCTTTAATTTCTACCTCTGAAAATTGCCTGTTTGTTTCCTTTGCCCATTTATCAATTAGGGAATGACTTGTATTCTTATAAATTTTACTTAATTCCCTGTATATTTCAGAAATGAGGCCT
>JAQQSW010023213.1:0-10316 GCA_028646575.1 Pseudocheirus occidentalis
TAATGTTAATATCATGTAAATATAAAATTTAGAATTTTAATTATGTCTCTAATAGGATTTTGGACTTAGAAATAGAAAAGAATATACATATTCACACATCAGAATCAGGAATATTTCATTCATTGGGCAGGACTAAGCAGTAATTGGCAGCCTGAGATTTATTTGATGCAGCATTTTCTAGTATTGGGTGGTTGTGATGGCATATAAGCAGGGAGCTTTACAATCACTGGATCTTTATGTTTCTGTATGAATTAATTTCAATTCTATAAATATTGATTAGGTCCCTTCATTATATGCTGGGTAGCTAGGTAGCTCAGTAGATAGAGGGCTGGGCTGGGCGGGGAGTCAGCAAGACCTAAGTTCAAATCTGGCCTCAGACACTTACTAGCTGTGTGATTTGGGTAAGTTACTTAACCCTGTTTGCCTCAGTTTCCTCCTCTATACAATCAGCCCCACAAGAAAATGGCAACTACTCCAGTATCCTTGCCAAGAAAATCCAAACAGGGGTCGCAAAGGATCAGACATGAATGAAACAAATGAACAATGACACCATATGCTAGAAACTGTAGTATCAGGATAAAAAGATGAAAAAATGACTGCTCCTGCCCTCAAGGAGTTTACCATTCACCAGGAGGGGGCTGAGACAAGAACAAAAATAATGATACTACTTGTTTCACGTTGGGCCAGTCATTTAATCTCCCTGGCCCTCAGCTTCTTTATTTGTAAAATGAAGGAATTGGACTAGGATGTTCTCTTCACTGACCTTCCAACTCTAGATCTGTGATCTCTAGACCTTCTTTGATTAAACATTCACCCCCATACTATAGTTGTGAAAGGCATCCCTATTTATTTTCTAATTATCAGTGGAAATGACAGAAAAGAAGAGGCATTAACATCCCATTTGATGCTATACCTTAAGGACCATCTGATTTGTAGCTGAAATCTTCTGTATTATTCAAACATTTATTAAGCACCTACAGTGTGCCGGGCACTGAGCTAAATGTTCTCTCCCTTATTAGAATAGGCAGGGGAGCTCTTTTCTGTCTGTATCTTTAGTGCTTAGCACAGTGATGCGCATACAGTAAGTGCTTAATAAATCCTTAATTTAATACTATTTAATAAAAACAAAAGTACTCAATAAAATAAATTCATTCATTCATCCTCCTATCCTATGATCCTACAGGGGCGAACACAATAAAATCAAAGGAGTGATTCAGGCTAAGGGCTCTAAGGAAATTTCAGAAGGAAGTGAATAATTCAGTTTTATTTAATGAATAAAGACAGCTGTTTCTTGGGAGGCTTTTTGTATTGGTGTTTGTTTTGTTTTTGTTTTCATTTTAAAAAGCTATTTGTTTTTGGGCATTCAGTTTAAAAATCTGAGCTCCAAGTTCTCAGCCTCCCTCTGGCCCTTCCCTACCCATGGATAAGACAAGCCAGGCTGCATCACTTGAATGTGGTTGGGATTCTTCCTAACCCTGTAGGACCATCCATTTTGACCTGGAATTGACCAATAGGCTATGAGCTCCTTGAGAGCAGGGGCCATCTTTTGCCTTCCTTTGCATCCTCAGCCTTAGCACAGTAGGCGCCTAATAGATGCTTAGTGACTGATGAGAAGGCCTTCTAGGCCAGCCTTGAGATGCACCCAAGGTCAGGCTCCGGTGCTTCTTCCCCTCTATCACAGGCCGGATGTCACCGATACCAGCTCATCCGTCCTGCCATGATCATGGGGGGCCCAAACGCCGACTCCCGGCCAGGAAGCGCTTTGTTGACTGACTAACGGACCGCTGCCTCATCCCCCAGCCCGCTGCCTCATCCCCCGGCGGCTTTCCTGAAGTTCCCTCCTAGGGGCAGGAGCTCAGCCCGGCCCGGGGCTGCAGTGGCGCCCCTCGGCCTCTAGGCCCGACCTCCGGGCGGGAAGCAGCAGGAAATACTCCCGTGGCCCATACCCCCCACCCCGGTCCCCCGACGGCTGCTGGGTGGGGGAGGGGCCACACCCTTGGCTCCAGAAGGGTGAGTAGCTGCACCCAGAGGCTCGGGAGCGGGAGGACGAGGAGCGGGGAGGCCGGGGGGCCTCAGCCTGCTCTGGAGGCCCGGCGCACCTGCCTCCGCCCGGGACCTGGGGCGGCCTAGTGCTCGGGAAGGGAAGGAGCACTTAATAAGCGCCTACTGTGTGCAGATAGTTCTCACAACGCCCTGGGGAGGCGGCTGCCGCGATCATCCCAAATCACTCCAGCTCCGTGTGTGTGGCGTGAGTGGATAGTACGGCGCAGTGGGAAGGAAAAGCATTTATTAGGCACCTGCTGTGTGCGGGGCACGTGTGTGCTGAGCCCTTCACACTATTTCACGTGGCCCTCACAACAGCTCTGGAGAGTGGGCACTGTTATAACTCCCACTTTACAGATGAGGACCCTGAGGCAGGTTTAAGTGGCCGGCCCAGAGTGAGCCAGACAGTCAGTGTATGCGGCTGGACTTGAACTCGGGGCTCGGCCACAGGCTGGAAACGTCACAGACACGCAGAAGACACTCAAGGCGGATGAGCAGAGCCGCGGTGTAGACGGGAGTCGTGCGGGCCCCTCTTATTCTTTGTTTCATTCGGTGCTCACAGAGCTCGGGAGGAGGGTGCTCTTCTCACCCCCAATTCACAAAGTTGGGGAGATGGCGGGGTCCGCTCCGGGGCTGGGCCGCCGAGGGGTGCCGGGGACCAGACTCCGGGCAGCCACGCCCCTGCCCGCGTCCCGATGCCTCCTGACTGCAGGCCCGCCCGCCGAGGCTGAGCAGACCTTTCCTCCCGGGGACCCCCTGCTGAAGCGCGCCGCCCCCCCCCCCCAGTCCTCCGGACTTCCGCTGATCAGTAACGCTAGGAAGGAGCTAACACAGGGCACCTACTGGGGGTCAGGCTCGTGCCAAGCGCTTCACAAACGTGATCTCGTCTGTCCCGCACAGAATCCCCGGGAGGTGGGTGCTGCTGTGGTCCGCATTTTCAGGTGAGGAGACTGAGGCAAGCAGAGGTTAAGTGACTTGTCTAGGGTCACTCGGTTAGTGTCTGAGGCTGGATCTGAACTCAGGCACTCCTGATTCTAGTCCTACCCGCTGCACCACTTAACTGCCTTAATAATAATTATTATTATTGCTATAATAGCTTATATTTATATAGAACTTTAAGGTTGGCAAAGTGCTACTTAGACACACACATATACACATACACACATAACTATATACATACACATATGTATATATACACACATATATATCATATACATAATTTCATTTGATCCTCACAGAAATCCTATAAGTGCTATTATTATCTATATTTTATGGTTGGGTAAACCGAGGCAAACAGGTTAAGTGACTTGCCCAGGGTCACACAGCTAGTGTCTCAGGCCAGACTTGAACCCAGGTCTTCCTGACTCCAGGTTCAGCACTATAGCCATTGCCACCTAGATGACCTAATAATAATTAATAATAATAATAGCAATAATAACTTCCATTTATGTGTAACAACAGCAACATTTATATAGAATTCTAAGGTTTGCAAAGTGCTTTATTTCTGTTACCTCATTTGATCCTCACAGAAAGCTGTGAGGTAGGTGTTTTATTGGCACCCCCATTTTACAGAAGAGAAAACCAAGGCTGAAATAGTTTTTTTTTTCATTTCATTTTTTTCAAGGATCAAAAATCCATTTTCTGGGGGAGGATAGAGGGTGCAGTGAATAGAGCACTGACCCTGGAGTCAGGAGGACCTGAGTTCAAATTCAGCCTCAGATACTTAACACTTAGTAGCCATGTGACCTTGGGCAAGTCACTTAACCCCAATTGCCCTGCCTTCCCTCCTCCAAAAAGCAAAAGCAAAAAAAAAAAAAATCTATTTTCCTTCCTCCCTACTTCTCTGTTAGAAAAAGGGGGAAAAAAAATCTTTGTTACAAATATGCAGTCAAACAAAACATTCCTACATACATATTTTCTTATATATATTATTCTAACCTATACATTATTCTAATATATTTTAATAGATCATTTAAATATTATCCTAATATGTTCCTGTGTACATTATTCCAATATATTATTCTAACATGCATTACTCTAATATACATTGCTATGTATTATTCTAATATATACTTCCAATATCCTGTTCTAATATATTATTCCAACACATATTTTTATATTTTATTTCAATAATATGATTATATATACTTAGATATGTATATATTATTCCAATATATATTCCTCCGTGTGTATGTGTGTGTGTGCGTGTGTGTGTGCAGGTGAGCATGTGCCTTCACTTCATCCAGCTAGTATGTAAGGCAGGAATCTGAACTCAGGGCTTCCTTCTTCCTAGATCACTCTTGTCTCCACTGAACACCTCAGTCCCTAAAGATGGACGTTGCCCTTTCAGGTCAGGGAGTCCCCTGGGCAGCAGCGTGTTTCTTTCCAGGCCTTTGTTGCTGTTAAACTGTGAGTCCTCTGGAGAGCGTGGCTGCTAGGACACTCTGTTCTGTCAGGACAATAGACTCATGCAATAATGAGACAGGCCTGGCAGGCCTGGGGAGCAAAACTCACTGTAAACAAGCGAGCCGTGCCCTGTCCTCCCAGCTCGTATCCAGCTAATGTGTCTTTCTGGGAAACGGCAGCGGTGGGAGTGGGTTTCTGAGAAATGCTGCTGCTGAGTGACCGTTGTGTGAAAATGCAGTCACCAGAAATAGCCTAGCCAGCGTCCCTGCCCTCTCTGCCCTGCTGTGGATGTTCTCGGGGTCAGCAGCCCCAGAGATCCCTTTCCTGATCCCTCTGTGGGGGCCCTTGCTCCACATGGCAGCCTCCGCTTTTGGTGTCCCCGGGTGCTCCGACTGGGGAGACAGACCTTGGCTGCACGGCCCAGGAAGAGACTCTGCTTTAAGGGAAGACCGTTTGTAAGAACATGGCCAGTGGGTATGTTTGGAATGGTTCCCACCACAGTGACATCCACAGTGCCACCAATGCTCGTCCCCAGACTTGAAGGTGGAGAAAACGGGATGTCCTCAACGGAATAGAAACTTAGACAACTGACATTTCTTTAACCAGCCAGAGAGAGAGCTTCCTTCTGTTCCCCTTCCCCACCAGCAACTGTGTGCCAGGCAGCGTGCTCAGCCCTCCACAAATATTATCTCATTTGTTCCCTCACAACAACCCTGGGAGGTGGGTGCTGTTATCCCCTGCATCTGACAGGTGACGAAAGTGAAGCAAATAGGATTAAGTGACATTGGTCAATTTGTATTTGTTAAATGATTAATGGGGCAGGCACCCTGCCACAGATGCTAAGGGTACAAAGAGAAAAAGAAGCAGAAACAGCCCCTGCTCTCAGGGAGCATGTATTTTATTAGGAGAGACAGACAACATGTGCATATAGAAATACATGTGAAGTAAATACAAGAGAATTTCTGAGGGAGAGCTTCAGTGTTGACTGCTTGACTGTAAGGAACAGAAATAAGTATCATCCCTGAGAGAGAGACTGAATGGCAGCCTGGACTTGGGCTTTCATTGTCGTAAGACACTCCCACTGTAGAAATTCCTTCTGCTGGTGCAGATCAGCAATTAATTTGTAATTGAAAAGTCTTAAGTTGGGACCCTGACAGATATGGCAGAATTGTTCTAAGGTTATACCATCACTCATCAGAGGCAGATTGAGGCTAAGTGACTTGCCTAGGGTCACACATCTAGTAAGTGTCTGAAGCTGGATTTGAATTTGGGTCTTCCTTATTCTGGGTCTGGTGTTCTATCCACCCATGCAAGGGGGTCACTGCTGCTTTTGGGATTAAACTCCAAGCTGGCTGTCCTAGGAGAAGGGCAGACCAAAGAGAAAATGGGACAGTGTCCGTAAGGGTAGAACCCCAAGAACAATAGAGAAATGGGAACTAGATTAAATAGGGAGCAGGGAAAGGAAAAGGGTTTTGTTTGTTTGAAGTATTAGATAAGTACTAATTGATGTTTTTCTAAACATTATTATTTCCCAATGACATTCACCTATTAGGAATGTTAGCTTAATATTAATTCATGTTAGCCCAAAATTATATTTTACATGTGTTGATTTTTTTTCTTGGATTCCCATAAATGTTACCTAAAATTGTTTTGGAACAGAGTCATGTCAAAGGGCGTGGAGAAAACTGTCATTTTGGACAGCTCTCCAGGTCAGAAATGATTTGGAAATAATCTTACCTTAAATTTAATTATTTCTGGAAGATGGATGCCCAAGTGCAGAGCAGGATGAGATTTTTTTCCCTTTTGACAAACAGAAGGATGCCAGGGCTGAGAAAGTCTTCCCTCCCTGACTCCCCTCCCCTCTGCCTCTGCCTCCCCCAGGGGCTCTGCCTAGGGCTGGGGAGGGCCAGGCAGTGACCTAACCAGAGCATCCTGCTGTGTCTACATCACTCTTTTCTGTTCCTCCGAAGATAAGCAGACAAGGAGAGTGCTCAGGTGCTAAGGCCATGGTTAGCAGCCCTTGAGCCGAGAGGACTGCAGGGGCTGTCCTCTGGGGAGAAGCATGCTGCCCATGCTCACAGAAGACAGTGGTCCTGCCCGACTCCGGCTCGCCATGAGGGCTCCCCTCATCCTGAGCCTCCTCCTGGCAGCTGCCTGGAGCCAGAAGATGTTCAGTGGGTGAGTAGAGGCTCTGTGCCTCGGAATCTGTGGGTTGGGGCTGGGGGCAAGGATGAGGAGAGAGGAAGGCTGGCATCTCTGCACCTAGAAAATGGACAGCTCTGCACTGTGGAGCGTGAGGACTCCTGGGTTTTCGCCCCATTGGCTCCTCTGCTGTAAATTATTTCAATTTCTAGCTGCTTCAGTTTCAGTACTTGTAAAATGGGAACATTTACAGTTTGGGCCCCTCACTCTCATTTTTTCTGGGGTCTAGTCCCAGCACCTCCTCTGCTTTAGATTATTTCAATTATTTCAATTTCTAGCTGCCTCAGTTTCAGTGCCTGTAAAATAGGCACATTCAAAATCAGCTCTCTTCTCCCTTCTCCCCTCCTTCTTCCTGCTAGCATCCTGATGTCTTCCCTCACTCCCACCCCCACCTCCGAGACCCAGGCTGGCCCCTGAAGTTCCACCAGCTGGTACCCCCTTGTATTCTCTAATGCTTGTCAGACAAAAGAGCCCCTTCCAAGATCTCCCTGCTTCTCCCAAGGGCTAAA
Source organism: Pseudocheirus occidentalis (assembly GCA_028646575.1). Taxonomy (NCBI): domain Eukaryota; kingdom Metazoa; phylum Chordata; class Mammalia; order Diprotodontia; family Pseudocheiridae; genus Pseudocheirus; species Pseudocheirus occidentalis. The sequence goes on from JAQQSW010023213.1 coordinate 7,161, forward strand.
GCCTAACATTGCTCCCAGCCTGTCTCCAACTCCCTGCCATCATGTCCTGCCCCCTGCTTATGTCTTCCCAGGGACCAGGTTCTTCGCATCAAGGCCAAGGACGAGAAACAGCTCCAATTACTCAGGAACCTACAAGATCTGGAATACCTGAAGGTGAGGGCTGGCCAACAGGAGTTCCCATGGTGTGATGGAAAGGTCCTGGGTTCAAATGCCAGCCCTGCTACAAAGTATCCCCACGCCTCTGGACAAATCATTTCACTTGCCTGGCCAGTTTGTACATCTGTAAAACAAAGGGGTTCAGACTAGAAGAAGATCCTCAGTCTCCCAGCTAGCTCTAAATCATATGTGTAGCAGAGCTGCAGTCTTCTTCATCTGACAGAAAGCAATTTTCCAACCTGGTCTCTTGACCCCCTCAGGGTGTCCAATATCTCAAGAGCTGTTGTGAAATACCCAAATTAATTATAATTCACTTTAATTTTTAAAATTGGCTAAGTCACACAGTACTTTTGCAAAAGGGTAGATGGGTGGGTGAGGTCCATGGAATTAATTTCATAGTGATAGAATCCTCCCAAGAGCTGGCCTCCCGGGCAGGTAGATGATGCTCCACCTGGAGGCCTCATTTCATTGGCTGGCAGCATGCACCTGCCATGGCACTCTTCTGGGACACTCCAGCATCTTCAGCAGGAAAGGAGGAGTCTGGCCTGCAGTGCCCCTTCCCCTCCTTCTCCCACACTTACCTCTCATCCTCCATCCCTCCAGCGATCATGAGATGCCTGGGAAATTAAAAATGTTAAGTACCTGCGCAGAAAAAGGGCTTCGGACCAAAGGACTGGGTCTTTAGAATATGGGCTTTGTTTATGCAACTAAGTAGGCTGGTGGAGCCAAAAGTACCCTGTTAAAAAAAAAAAAGTAAAAAAAAAAAGAGTACCCTGTAAAACTGTGAGAATTTAAGAGATGGGCAGGGGGAAGGGGCATTTTTGTTTGGTACAAAACTATATTCCTCAGTGCCTTTCCACCAGCATTAGGCTACATGACTTGTAGATGGCTTTTGGATGAAAAGGCTCAGTGTAGTAAATGTGTGTGGCTTGGGTCCGTCCTACGGGGTCCAGTCTCCCATCTTGGCAACTGGGTGGAGCAGTGGTTAGAGTGCTGGGTCAGGAGTCAGGAAGACCTGAATTTAAACCCAGACTGAGATATTTATTGACTCTGTGACCTAGGGCAAGTCACTTAACCTCTGCCTGCCTCAGTTTCCTCCTCTGTAAAATGGAGATAATTATAGCACTCATTTCCCGGGAGTCTTGTGGAAATTAAATAAGATAATATTTGTAAAAAGTGCTTAGTGCAGTGCCTGGTATATTGTCGGCACCATCTAAATGTTACCTGTTATTCTTATTACCATCTGTAATTATAGCACTTGCCTCCCAGGGTTGTTGTGAGAAACAAATGAGATAATAATTGTAAAGTGCTTTGTAAATCTTAAAGAGCTGTGCAAATGCTCTTATTAAATTTTATTTATATTGGAAACATTTCTCTTATAGACACAGAAAAAAATAACCCTGATCCCTGATGCTTGTGCGGTGCCCTGTACTTCCAAAGCGTCCTCACTTGCACGGCCACATTTGACCCTTACAAGCCCATGCTTGAAGGCTTTATAAATGAGGAAATGAAGTTTTGGGGAGGTTAAAGGGCATTGCTCAAGGTGACAGCCAAGAAATCTCAGAGTTTGGCTGCATTTCTTTTCATTGTTATAATAAAATATATTTTATTTGGGGATAGGGGTAGTTGAGGCAACCACATATTTCTGAAGGTCCCGCAGGCTGGGCCAATGGCTACCTCTGCTCACCATCCACACTCCTATTGCCCATGAGTTTTTCTATTGGTCAGTAATCAAAAGGATGTTATAAACAACTTTTCCAATTTTGTAGAAAGAAAAATGGAAAAGCAGAGCCATGACATAACTTTGGGCCACAAAAGGGGTGTCTGAGAGTAGAATCCGAGTGCCCGATATGCCTGTGTTATACTATAGGTGTAAAGTTTTCCTGTCCATTCTAGGACAGAAGAGAAGAGATGTTCTTTGCCTACATAGTTGCACTCAGAGCCTGATCTTTGTAGTACCCTCTGCTGGCCAAGGTCTTTTTTCTTATAATTATAGTGATTGGTGACATTACCTTACTCATTACTACTATAGATAAAGTTTCTACTTTAAAAGATGCTTGGGGGGGAGGTGTCTTTGGGACCCAAAGGTGCTCCAGCAAGGTTGAGTTTGGCCGAGAATCAACGCTGGAAGATGGTGGAGTGGTTTGGGCATCACAGGGGAGAGAGAGAACTCTTGGACAAGAACTCTTTCTCTCTTTCTACCTCCCCTCCAGCCTCATATCTTGGCCATTAGGGCTTTTAGTAATACATGAGGGTGCAGATGTTAACATCTCTGAGATACAGGAGGGGAGGGACTCCCAGCTGGATAACAGTAAATTAGGCCATCACATCCTACCTGGGTATATATGTTCTATGTTGTATGATGAAACTCAATTTATTTCTTCCCTTCGCCCCCCTCCCCACCAAAGGTTGATTTCTGGCATGTTCCAGCCAGGCCCAGCCTTCCTGTGGATATGAGAGTTCCTTTCTCTAACCTGAAAGCTGTCAAAAACTATCTGAATTCCAGTGGCATCTCCTATACTGTCATGATTAAGGATGTCCAGGTAAGATCTCACCAGGTCTGTGGTTGCTTTAATTTTGGTTTCTGTCTAAGTAGTACGCAGAGAGAACAGCTCGTCATCTATGAAATGAGAGGTCTGGATGAGACAAGCTATAAGATCCCATCTTGTTCTCAGTCTCCCCATTTGTGCTTGGATGGAATGCTCAACAGGCAAGGAACGTTCCAGTGGAGAAGCCATTAGGTCCTTTGACCTACGCTCCTCCCTTCTCTTACAAACTTCTGACTTTGTGGGAAAGTAACAGGAGAGTCTGGTAGATGACTTGAGAGAAATTTATAGAATGTATTTATAGAATGCATATGGTTAAATGAATATATGTGGTCAAATATTGATGTGGTCAAATGAACATCCATATAGCTGAAGCACAGTTTCTAATTTAGTGATTATCCCACTCAAATGACTAAGTTTCAGACTCCTAAGACAGCTTGTAATTATAAATTTT
>JAQQSW010023214.1:0-10316 GCA_028646575.1 Pseudocheirus occidentalis
AACGGGGGGGGGGAGGGATAGGAAAGAGGGACAAATGATCACTGTCACAATATGTCCACTATGAAGATGTCCTCTATAATCACACATCCACAGCCTGTATTGAATTGATTGTCCTTCCAGTGGGGGTAGGGGAGAAGGGAGGAATCGGAAGAATCTAGAATTCAAAGTTCTGCAAGACCTGCAAATAGGAATTAAGATATATAGGGGCTGGGATAGGGAGACCCTCCCTGCCCTACCAGAAAGTAAGAGAGCAGAGCAGGGGAGGGGCTTTACAGTGGGACTGCTGTTTTAGGGTTGAGGCAGGGGAAAGATGGGGAGAAAATTTGTAATTCAAAAATGTCATGAAAATGAATGATGTAAACAAGGAAACAAATTTTAAAAATTAAAATAAAAAAAAAGAAACCAAATACCAGAGAGAGGTAAAGGAACTTACTCAAGAATATATAGGTTGTCATTGGCAGAGCTAGAATTTAAACTCAGTTCTGATTCCAGATGCTTACCTCCTTCCACTGAATCCCCATTTATCTGGGCTCCAAATCAAGCAAATCTGATAAATAGTTGTGGCTATTGGCTAGGTGGCACAGTGAATAGAGCACAGGCCCTGGAGTCAGGAAGACCTGAGTTCAAATTTGACCTCAGACACTTAACACTTGCTAGCCATGTGACTTTGGGCAAGTCACTTAATCCCAAGTGCCCTGCCTAACCCCCTCCAAAAAAAAAGAGATCAAAGGGCTTGAAATATGATATTCTGGAGGTCAAAGAAGCTAGGATTAAAACCAAGAATCACCTACCCAGAAAAACTGAGTATAATACTTCAGGGGAAAATATGGTCATTCAGTGAAATAGAGGATTTTCAAGCATTCGTGATGAAAAAGACAGAGATGAACAGAAAATTTGACTTTTGAATACAAGAAGCATAAGAAAGTAAACAGGTAAAAGAAATCATAAGGATTTATTAAAGTTGAACAATTTACATTCCTACATAGAAAAACAATAATTATAACTCATGAGACTTTTCTCAGTATGAAAATATTTGAAGGGAATATATACATATACATATATATATGTGTGTGTGTGTGTGTGTGTGTGTGTGTGTTTGTCTATACATATATATATATATATATATATATGTCTGTACGGGAGGGTATATGTGTGTATAAATACATATGTGAGTATGTGTGTACGTATGTACATGTATACATAGACACAAGGCACAGGATGTGTTGAATAGGAAGGGATGATATTTTAAAAATAAAATTAAGAGGTGAGAGAGGAATATATATATATTGGGAGGAGTAAGGGAGAGAGAATTATGTCATATAAAAGAGGCAAGAGAAAACTGTTACAATGGAGGGGATGAGCAGGAAGGTGAAAGGGAATGGGTCAGCTTTGCTCTCTCATTGAATTTGGCTTAAGGAGGGAATAACATAAACACTCTGTTGAATATGTGTAATGATAATAGAAATTTGAAGATATTCCCTGCCCCTTAATAAGCCTAAATTGAACTTGAGGACCATCCCTGATTTGAAAACATACTCTGCCCTCCCAACAGGCTGCATGTGCTTACCTGGAGCCTGTGGCAGGAGGCTTGTTTTTCAGGAAGGCATAACTTTTGTTACTCTGACCCTGGAGAAGGATATCCATGTTATATGTATACACACACACACATATCAAATATGTGTTTATATATATATATATATATATACATACACATATGTTTTCTCTCTGGTGACTAGGCATGGATGTGACGGTCTTAACTTCTGTTTGTATTCTCTGTAGTTCAGGGTGCTGACTTTTCCCCCTGATCTAGGTAAATGATATGTTCGATTAAAGTAAGATTATTAACCCTTAAAAAAAAACTTTGAGTTCCAGATTCTCTCTTATCTCCTCACCCACCCACACTGGGAAGACAAGAAATTCAATATAGGTTGTCCATATGCAGTTATGTAAAATATTTCCATAGTACTTATATTGTGAGAGACTAACTACATTCCCCTCTATTCTATCCTGCCCCCCAGTTATTCTGTTTTCTCCTTTGTCCCATTTCAAAAGTGTTTGCTTCTAACTACCCACTCCCTGATTTGCCCTCCCTCCTATCATCCTCCCTCTTATCCCCTCCCTCCGTAATTTCCTATAGGGTAAAATACCCAATTGAGTTTGAATGTTATTCACTCCTTAAGGCAAATTCAGTGAAGAGTAGGATTTGCCCATTCCCTTTCCCCTTCCTGCTCTCTTCCCTTCTGTTGTAACAGTTTTCTCTTATTTTTTATAGGAGATAATTTACTCTTCTACTCTGTCTTTCTCCTTCTCCCAATATATTCCTCTCTCACCTCTTAATTTTATTTTTATGTGTCATCCCTTCATATTCACTTCATCCTGTGCCTGCTGTCTATGTATATATGTACACATGCATATACAGACACACACACCCTCGTGTACATACATACATATATATATATATATATATATATATATATATTTATAAACTATCCTCATACTGATAAATGTCTAATGAGTCACAATTATTTTTCCGTGTAGGAATGCAAATGTTTACTTTTTCATGCTACTCTTGATTCTTTCATTTGAAAGTCAAACTTTCTGTTCAGCTTTGGTTTTTTCATCAAGAATACTTGAAGGTCCTCTTTTTCATTCAACAACCATATTTTTCCCTAAAACATTATACTCAATTTTGCTTTGTCGGTGATTCTTGGTTTTAGTCCTAGCTTCTTTGACCTCTGGAATATCATATTCCAAGTTCTTTGATCCCTTAGTGTAGAAGCTGCTAGACCTTATGTTATCCTGATTGTGTTTCCAAAGTACTCAAATTGTTTCTTCCTGGCAGCTTGTAATATTTTCTCCTTGACCTGAGAACTCTGGAATTTGACTATAATATTCCTAGGAGTTTTCTTTTTGGGATCTTTTTCAAGAGGCGATCAGTGAATTCTTTCAACTTCTGTTTTGCCCTCTGATTCTAGAATATCAGGGTAATTTTCCTTGATAATATATTGCAGGATGATTTCTAGGCTCTTTTTTTGATCATGGCTTTCACTTGGTCTAATACTTTGTAAGCTATCTCTCCTGTATCTCTTTTCCAGGTCAGTGGTTTTTCCAATGAGATATTTTACATTGTTTTCTAATTTTTCATTTGTTTGGACTCGGTTTATAGTATCTTGATTTCTTAAAGTTTTCTCATAAAGCTATCATTTGCTCTAATCTAATTTTGAAGAAATTATTCTCCTCCTCAGTGAGTTTTTGAAATTGCTTTTCCATCTGGGCAGTTTGATTTCTTAAGGCATTCTCCTCATTGGCTTTTTGGGCCTTTTTTACCTTTTGACTTAGTCTATTTTTTAAGGTGCTATCTTTTTCAATATTTTTTTGGATCTCCTTTAGCAGGCTATTGACGTGGTTTTCATGATTTTCTTGCATTATTCTCATTTCTCTTCCCAATTTTTCCTCCACTTCTCTTACTTGATTTTCCAAATTCTTCTTTAGCTCCTCCATGTCCTGTAACCAGTTCATATTTTTTGTGGAAGTCTTTTATGAAGGAGTTTTGACTTCTTCTGGTATCATTTTTTTGATCATTTTATCTCCCTAAAAAAGGATTTTATGGTCTGATTATGCTCTTCCTCTGCTTGCTCAACTTGCCAGCTAACTACTTGATTTTTGAGTTCTTTGCCACAGTAGAACTCTGCTTCCAGAGTAGAGAGAATGTGTCCCAAATTGCTGGGGTTTTACAGTTGTCAGATTTCTGAGGAGGGCACCCTCTCTACAACCACCACAAGCTCTGGCACACTGACCCCACACCCTAGGACTGCCTTCCAAGCCCGTGACCAAGATCCAAATAGGTCAAAGCAAGAGCAATTACCCTCTGAATGGTCACATGATCCCCCTACTATCTGTAGGCCAGGAACTCCAGAGGCAGCCATGTGGCCGCAGCTACAGCCACCAGGTCTCCACCACCTCTGCCACCTGAGGGCATGAGCCAGACTGCATTCTTCCCTCATCAAGTTCTAACAGAATTCTCTACTTACTTTTACTTTTTCTTGGTATTTATGAGTTTAGAAGTCTGGAAACTGCCATAGCTGCTGGTCATTCACTTTTTTGAAGTCTGCCCTGGCCAGTCTGAGTCACTGGTTGGGGCTTCCCTGGGTCTGGGCCTGGGCTTGGGACTGTGTTTGACTCCCAGCTTGGTGTGATCACCCTTCTGTCAGTCTGCCACGCTGCCTTCAGTGGGAGATTTGTTTCTCTCTGTCACTTTGTGGGGCTGTAGCTCTAAAATTTGTTCATTAAATTCATGTAAATGAGGTGGTTGGAACAGTAACCAAGCCAAGTACCTGCTTTCACTCTGCCATCTTAGCTCTGGATTCCTACTCCCCCACCCCACAGAAAAGGACATTCTTTATGATTGGATAAAAAAATGGAAATGTCAATCTTAGATGACTTAATTCCATAATTTTCATTTTTTTACCTTTTAAATGTGTTTATCTCATATTTTTAGTTTACATAATTCATTTCCACAGGATTTTGAGTTATAAAATTTCTCCCTGTATTTCCACTACCCACCACCCCAAAATAGCAATCCCACTGTATACCCCCTCCCCCAATCTGCTCTCTCTTATATCCTCTCCTATCACACCTCTGACTTTCTGGTAGGCAAAATGGATCTCTCTACCCCAGTGCCTATATATCTTATTTCCCAATTACATGAAAACTATTATTAATAATAATACACACACATACACACACATATATATTTTGAACATTTGATTTTAAAACTTTAAATTTGAGATTCTTTCCCCTATTCTCTCATCATCTACCCCCAGTGGGAAAACAAGTAACTCAATAAAGGTGTAGTAACTCAAAGCGTCTCCTCAATGGACATATTGTGAAAGACTGACTGTATATCCCCTAGAGGAGAAGCTGCTCAATCTTGTGTTATTCTGATTGTGTTTCCACACTACTTGAATTATTTCTTTCTGGTTGCTTATAACATTTTCTCCTTGACCCAGGAACTGTAGAATTTGGCTAAAATATTTCCTGGAGTTTTGCTTTTGGTATGTCTTTCTGGAGGTGATTGATGGATTCCTTGTGTTTTTATTTTATCCTCTAGTGCTAGAACATTGGAGCAGTTTTCCTTGATAATTTCTTGAAAAACTTATGCATAGTCTCTTTTTGTGAACATGTCTTTCAGGTAATCCAATAATTTTTAAATTATCTGACTTGGATCTATCCTCCAGGTCAGTTGTTTTACCAATGAAATATTTCACATTGTGAAATATTAGAAATATTCACATTTCTATTTTTTTCATTCTTTTTGTTTTGGTTTAAAATTTCTTGATTTATCATAGTTATTAGCTTCCATTTGCTCCATTCTAATTTTTAAGGAATAATTTTCTTCAGTGATCTCTTGGACTTCCTTTTCCATTTGGCCAATTCTTTTATAAGGCATTCTTCTCCTCATTGAATTTTTTGACTTCTTCTGACATTTGGGTTAGTCTTATTTTAAGATGTTATTTTCTTCATTATTTTTGGGGTCTCCTTCAGCAAGATGTTGACTTGTTTTTCTTGATTTGATTGCATCACTTTCATTTCCCTTCCCATTTTTCCTCTACTTCTCCTACTTGATTTTCAAAATCCTTTTTGAGCTCTTCTATGACCTAAGACCAATGCATATTTTTATTGGAGGCTTTGGATTGAGGAGTGTTGACTTTGTTGTCTTCTTCAGGTTGTGTGTTTCCATCTTCTTTGTCACCAAACTAAGATTCTATAGTCTGACTTTTTCTCCACTGTTTGCTATTTTTCCCCATCAATTACTTGACTTTTTAACTCTTTGTTAAGGTAGGAATCTGCTTTCAGTGTGGAGGGTGTAATGTCCCAAGCAACAGGGGTTTTGTGCAGTTGTTTTCAAAGATACTTCTAGGGACCTGTACATTTTCATTTCTTCCAATATATTATTTATGATCAGAGGGGAGTTGTTTACTTCTCTCCTGGTCTGTACTCTGGTCTGTGAGTGACCACAAGTACTCTTTTCTGCCTTGGAAATATGAGGATTATTCACTCTCTCTTGCAACCACAAATTGCACCATGCCAGCAGGCCTCTTCACCCTAGGGCAGCCATCCAGGACTGTAAAACACATCCTAGAACTTGCAAAATAAGAGAATATTGCCTCAGTAGCAGAACAAACATTCCTGCAATCCTCTTCTGATCAGCCCCTATATTCCTCCCCAATCTCCCTTCCCCCAGCCCTACCTCTTTATGAAGAGTTCTAGAAGCTGCTGCTGCTGCCCAGGGCTGGGGTCAGACCATGCTCCTCTCTCACCCAGGTTCAATAGACCTTTTCTACTGACATTCAACGTTGTCTTTGGTATGTGTGGTTTGAGAAATCTTGAAACTTTCCCAGCAGCCAGTTATTCAGTCCCCTGAGGTCTACTCCATGTTTGCTGGGGGGGGGGGGGGGGTCCTGGTCTTTGCTGGTACATTTTGCACTACGCTGTGCCCCTCTCTCAGAATGGTGCAGCAGACCTTTCCTTTCAATAGTCCAAGTCTTGGACTAGAAATTTGTTTCCTCTGCTTTTTTCTGGGTTCTGCTGCTCTAGGTTTTGTTTAGAGTAATTTTTACAGGTATGTTGAGTTCTGTGGAGAGACTTCAAGCAAGTCCCTGTGTTTACTCTGTCATATGGGCTCTGACCCAAAATTATGTCTTACCTTGACTACACTGCTCAGGGCTGAGGAGTAGCAAAAACCCACAGGGCCCAGAGCTACCAGACCATGGCCTTTCCCCTGAGCCCTGAGCCCCAGAGACCCTGCCCTTCAGCAGGCAGCCCAGCAGCTGCTGGAGGAGAGAAAGCAAAAGAGACAGCTAAGCCCCCTGAGCAGCCAGCCCAGGGGAGGTTTTTGTTAGGGGTTGTAGCACTGTGGGAGGAGTAGAAGTTCCTTGACAACAGTAATAATCTCCCCCATCCTCAGGCTGCAGGCAGCTGATTGTGAGGGTGAAATCCTTCTCAGCACCACTGCCATTAAAACGGGCAGGGACTCCTGACCTCAGTTTGGAAATCTTGTAAATGAGTTGCCGAGGAGACTGTCCAGGTTTCTGTTGGAACCAGTTCAGATAAGTGTTTCCATCACTGTGTTTGAGACTCTGACTGGCCTTGCAGGTGATGGTGACTGTCTCTCCTGGGGTCAGAGACACTGAGGCTGGAGATTGGGAAAGCACAATGTCCCCCCTGGAACCTAAAAGCAGGAATTAATGATCAAACAGCATGAAATAAGCAGAACAATCTCCTTCCATTCTGACATTTAGCCCACAGACAGTCTGGCTTGGCAACCCGACAGACCTCCTACAAATCCACATTTCCCCTTGCATTGTGCTGGCTCATGGTCCAGAGGTTCTAAGCTCCTTTCAGTTCTCTCATGTAATTAAAAATTGCCAGTCTCTTGTTTTGTGTTCTCAAGTGTTCTCACCTGCGGTGCAAAGTATGAGGATCCCACAGAGAAGCTGGCCCAGGGACTCCATTGTGCAGTGGGTCCTTCTCTGGAGCTTCTCTACCCCTGGCCCCACTTTATGTTCCTGTGTGTTCAGGCCCTCTCCCTGGGGATCTCTTCATGCAAAGTAGCTGGAGGTGGGGGCTTCAGGAAGCAAAAATGAGTGACTCAGCTCAGGGTTAGGCCCTGAGGGCCTGAATATGTCCCTTCCCATGGGACCCTTGCGTGACTGGGGCTTCTGCTATTTCCAGCTATCTAGAGCTTACAAAAATTGCTTTTTGTCAGTTTTATGGTGAGCTTAGGCAGGAGGATTAGCAGAATAGTTTGGTAGGTGGTGGGATAGAGTGAATGCTGAGCCTGGGCCTAGGAACACTCACCTTCCTGAGATCAAATCCTGTCTTGGACACTTCCTAATTGTTCGTGCTTGGGCAGGTCACTTAACCCTGTTTGCCTATGTTTTGTCATCAGTACAAACAGCTGGAGAAGCACATGGGAAATCACTCCTGTATCTCTGCCAAAAAATTCCGTGAAGAGGTTGATGAAGAGTCAGAAATGACTGAGTAACAACAAAAATTCTCCCAATATCCAGAGACATTCCATGAGAAGAAATGTTGTCCAGTGAATGGTCAGAACCTGTAGAAAGCAAAGATCTGTCAGCTCATGATGTCTTGTTACTTTCTTCCAAACCATGACCTGATATCCCACTATTTAATGATCCCTTGGAACCTTAGCAGGGAGACTCCTCACATGAAAGGCCTACCACTCTTTTCTTCCTTCCTGTGGTTCAGGGGAGCTAGCTTTCTTTCCCACCACCCTTCTCTGAAGAAATCAGTCATCCTAAAGTTCAGTCTCTGCACTCAAGGAGCTATGACGTTCATGGGGAAAATGTCTTGTAAATGAATCTGGACCTATAAGGTAGATACAGTGACTGTGTAGGCCATTAGGGAGGCAGGGAGTAGGAATACCAGATAAATGCTTTGGTAGAAAGTGGATTTTTTTTTCAGTTTTCCAATTCTCCAGAGACCAGAGATGGAGGTGAAGGAGGGAGAACATTCCACCAATGAGAAATAGCCAGGAAAAAGGCCCAGAGCTGAGAGATGGAGTGTGCTGTTGGAGGGACAGCAAGGCCTGAGTCTTGGCATCAGAGTAGTTGGAAGAGATTAAAGTGTCAGTCTGAAAAGGCAAGAAGGGTCTGGGTTCTGAAGGACTTTCAAAGACAGCCAGAGGACTGACAGTCCTTATGACAAAGGCTTGGAGAGCAGGCTAATCAGTGGAATGAATATGTTATGAACCAGCAGGGCACCTATTTAGAGTAAAAAGAGAGAGAATATCATATTAAGACTTGTTCATAATTAAAAGTGCCCAAACCTTCATTTTTCTGCCACATCTACCTCGTAAATGCAGAAATTTCCTAAGAAAATTTTGGAACTGAGACAATGGAATTCCCTGGACTCTGAGGTACCTTGATAATATCTAGTTAGGGAATGCTAAGGGGGCCTCTGGACTGGTCTTCTTGAGTTACTCTAACTTCCAGAAACCCTGAAATTGTTATGTGCAGGAGGCCAGAATGTGTCAATCCCCACCTCGCCCCAGATGGCATATTGGTTCTTTAGACTCCAAGTTGGACTCCTTGTGTGTCCTTGGGCATCAGGTCAGGTGCCAGTTGGTCTGCTCCAGACTGAGGACCTGCTTGTGCAGCTGAGACCCAGTCTTAGATGCCTCAATTCTAAAAATTTCACTTAAAGAAAGACAATGACCATTTTGTAATTTATTTAAAACCTGTTCTGATTTCAACAGTTCTAAAGTTTATCCGGCATTCTTGCTAGAATATTTGAAGACAGTTATAAACAGCAGTGGCAATGAGTCAGAATTATTTGCCCTTCATCTACTAATAAATTGTAAACTAATGATACATGTTTGGGTTTTTTTATTTTGGAATTGATCATTTCTTGAAAATTAGCAAATTTTATATAGCATGGGCAATAATACCTCATTTAAGCTGCATCATCAGAAAACATTGTATTCTTTATTAGTGAAACTATTTTAATATTTTCCAATAAAATGGTTTTTTAAAAAAATGTATGAGACACTTCTCCCACTGCCTTAAACAAAATGATGGAGGTTCACAAAATAGTCGTATTACTTTATGGTCACATCTCCAATACTGAAAGAGAACTGAACTCTTTTTGGTTGCTTATCATAAAATCAATTACTACTTGTGCTGATAAAATGATGCTACCAAGATACATATGGTTTTTTATCCTTAGGATTAATCCCTGCTATTTATTTTTATTTATTCAATTCTTATTCTTTTTAATCTGCTGTGTTCTCTTACATGCAATTAATCATGTAAGGACCCCTTCTATATGGTCAGTCTCCCAGTAGTTGAGGAAGCTGGCACACTGACCAACTGAGAGAGGTTTTATTCTGCTTTGTTAGATGTCTGTGGAAACCTAACGTAGACCTGTATCATTATGTCCAGTGGTATGTGTGGATAATTCTACCATTATTAACATCACTTCTTTTGAAGGAATATAGATCTGGGATTTCATTGTTATGGTACACTCCTGTTATGAAAATTCCCTCCACCAACACAAATCAATTTATGATCTTTTGGAGGCCTGTAATATTTTCTCCTTTAGCTGGGTATTCTGGAACCTGGCAATAATATTTCTAGGAGTTTTCTTTTGGGGATCTTTTTGAAGAGGTGATGGGTGAATTCTTTCAAGTTCTATTTTGCCCTCTGACTCTAAAACATCAGGGCAATTTTCTTTGAGTATTTCTTGAAGGATGCTTTCCAAGTTGTTTTTCTGGTCATGGGTTTCAGGTAGAC
>JAQQSW010023215.1:0-10316 GCA_028646575.1 Pseudocheirus occidentalis
AAGGAAAGGAAAGGAAAGGAAAGGAAAGGAAAGGAAAGGAAAGGAAAGGAAAGGAAAGGAAAGGAAAGGAAAGGAAAGGAAAGGAAAGGAAAGGAAAGGAAAGGAAAGGAAAGGAAAGGGAGCTCTGACATTGTGTTTGACTGAATTCATTATTAACTTTACCAAAATGAAAAGTTCATAACTTTCTCAAATATGCAGTATTTCTCTTTATGAATTCATCTAATTAATTTTTTACCTTGAATTATTATTTAAGTTCTTAAATGGTCATATGATCTATTGTTGGTGTCTGTGGTTTATAAATTATTTAGGTTTTCTGTACATTATCGAGCCCCATGAATAAGGTGTATCTGTTGACTTAAAAAGTTAAGAATAAAACTTTGGCATGCATTAGTTAGGAGTAGACAGAGCTATGAGGAATTTATTTGCAATAATGGGAAATTAGATACACATTTTCATGTTATCATATTCTTAACAAAAAAAAATCTATCAAGATGCTTTCATGAGAAAAAAAATCTTTGAACTCATAATCAAGTACCACCAATAACTGATTGGCAGAGTCAAAGTCAAACATAGAATTCCCCTTGACACATTTTTCTATATTTTCTGTTTAGTAGGATACAAATTCATTAAATAATTTTTATAATTATTTGCTTCATTTTGACAACTCTGATAAAGTTTTTACTAAAAAGCCCTTGCAAACCTACCTATTTAAAAGGTAATGATGGTACAAGAAATTTTTCTAGCCATGGAAAAATTGTCATTGTAGAGGCTACCAAGTAAGGATCTTCTGCTATCAATGTAGATCACACCTGCCTTGGTCCTGAAGTCTTAGAGCATTACCTGGGAGTAGTAAGAAGTTAAGTGATTTGATGACTTGTCCAACATCTCCTATCTTTCTGTCTCTGTCAGCATGTCCCCTATGTCCTTCTCTCTTTGTATCTGTCTTTCTGTCTCTGTCTCTCTAACTCTCTAACTCTTATTCTCTGTCTAACTCTCTCATCTTTGTATTAATTTCTGTCTCTGCTTCTTTTCTCTATCTATGTGTCTGACCCTTCACACACACACACACACACACACACACATACACACACACACACATACACACACACACACACACACACACACACCCCCATACAAATAGCCCACTAGATAGTAGACTCCGGCTAAAGATCATGTGTTCTAAACTTTGTATCTCCTTTGGAAGTTGTTTAACATATGTTTGTTGTATGTTTTATTTTTAAGCATTTAAGTAATTTCAAGACTTTTAGATTAATTTCCATAACACTTTCATGCATTAGAGATATGTCAAGCATTATTGTTCCCATTTTAACCACCAAGATTTGTATAGGGAATTGCTCAAATTTACATTATGCCTCTGTGACTGCACTGAAATTGAATACTTGCTTCCTGGTTCCCAGTACTATACCCCATTTATCTGAATATAGGAGCCCAAACTGAGGAGGGAAATGTGTTAAGGTCTATGTTGGGAAGGGGGGGGGGATATATACAATTGGTGTTTTTAAATAGTTTTAACATGTTATTTTTAAAGGAAACAGATTTTGAAAAAAAAGTTGCTGTCAGCAGCACCTAGTTTGACTGACAGTTAAGGTTTTTTAATAGAACTTAGAAAGGTTAGTAAACAGTTCCCCCACTGAGTGGTAAAAGACCTATTATGGAAGCCCTGAGTCAAGTGAGGGAAAGAGAGGAGAGTTACAATAGATATCAAAGATTTAAATAAGTACTGAGTATTTCAGTCGCCTGCCCAACTCTTTAACTGGGGAATTTAGGCAAGTCTCAGGGTAAGAAGGATTGCCATAGTCACACCTTTCCAGAGAGGTGGAGAAATGAATGAAGAGCAAAATCCAGGAGGAGACTTGCTGTGGTACACTTAAGCTGTAGGTAGTCACCAATGAAACAGTGAACTCCTGAGCAGATGCAGATGGACTGGTTCTAGTACCTCAGCCCCTGGGTGAGGAATGAATAACCTACTTAGAGATTGACAGTTAATTGAGAAACCAACATAGAATATTCCCAAATTCAAGTGTAAGACTTAATGTTTCATGTCCTGTGAAGAATAGTCATAGAAGGTTGAATGGCTTCCCTAGGAAAGCTAATGACCCCAATCCAGTCTAGGATATAGACTTTAAGCACTATGGACTCTCAGGGGATTTGTCCAGGTAAAATATTTCTTTCCCTGGCTCCTATTTTAATCAGGATTCTTGTGTTTGCTTTAATCTTTGTTTCAAGTGACCTTTCTATCTTTAGGTCTTCAAAGAACTAGAAGTATATACTTATATCTCGTAATAAAGAAGTGACCATTACCTGCACTAAGCTTTATACATTGTAAAGGATGTGCATTAGGTGTGTGTTTTGCTCATGTAAAGTATATGACAGACATGGATCTGTCTGGATATAGATTACAAGGAGGCATGACTAGAAATCTTTAGCATCTCATCCATCATCCCTTCTCCAAGGAAGGAGAGCTCGTGAGATAAGGCAGGAGGATGGGACCAAAGACTGGACTTTCTTCTCTACTTTCAAAAAGGATACCAGGCTAGAATCATATCTATCTATCCCCTTAAATACTGATAATTTAGGGAAGATAATTTTTAGGTTCAAACTGAGCTCCTAATCTCTGGAAGTTTACATATGTGAGGTTTGACTATTCCTACCAAACGCCAGCTCCAAAATGAATATACATAGTAAATAGGAAAAAAAATACACATACACAAACAAATAATTCATTAACAAACTGAAATTAGAGAAGTTATACAGATGAAAATAAATACCAGAAAATTCACAGAGCAAATGATGTCATCCACTATGAGTAAGATATCTTTTCTCAATCAAGAGAGAGCCTTCTAGATCTTAACCAGGGGCAATTTCTCAAAGTTTCTAATATAATAATTTGCAATCGTGTTTGTCTTTTGTTTTTAAAGAGGACCATGACATCAGAAAAATGATGACATAACTTGCAGTTGACTTTGATTTCAGTGCAGGTGGGCTCTGCAAGGTCATCAGCCTTCCTTTCTCTTTCAGAGCCATCTGTGTCCAGGGGCCAGATAGTCATCAGGATGACTGGAGATGGCTCAGGATGTAATAGGAGACCCTAGCCCTTTTAGGCTAAGACCTTTTCACTTAGAGTGAGGTGATGCCCATTCAGTGATTTCTTTTCTGTTTTCTTTTTTCTTTTTCTTTTATAATTACAGGTGTCATTCCTTGACGCACCTTTTATTGGAATTACAGAAGTAATCAAGGTCCTGGCTTCTCTATGTGGTAGTGTATTTCTGGAATTTTTCTCTCCCTTAAGAGACTTGAAGAAAATGTGGAATTATGTTTCTTCTTTGGCAAATCTGAAAGCCAGAAGATACATATCTCTTTTCTCCTAAGTTCTCAACAAATACAATTCTCATGCAGTCACTAACCATTGAAAAATAAATCTCCAACAATAAGGAAAGTCCCATATAGATAGGCCTTGAACTTAGTCTTATACATAGTGGGCTTTCCATAAACTTTGCTGAATATGGCTGCTTGGATCTTCAGATACATTATTCTTGGATACCAAACAAGACTCTAATAGATGGATTTGCAGGATTCAACTTTTTTGCAATGACATCATTATTTGATAAATACAAGAGGCATTGATGGTCTCATTTTTATATTTCTCTTTCTACAAGCTGACATACACCATTTTTGCCTTTCTTAAATGTACCTGATATCCATAAAAATTGTTTAGTGTTGGGGCATCTAGGTGGCACAGTGAATGGAGCACCGGCCCTGGAGTCAGGAGGACCTGAGTTCAAATCCAGCCTCATACACTTAACACTTACTAGCTATGTGACCTTGGGCAAGTCCCTTAACCCAAATTGCCTCCTCCAAAAAACAAAAAAAAAAAAAACCCAAAATGTTTAGACTACTAACTCTCACTTTTATAGTTAGAGTAAAGAACATAATTCCAAAGAATTCCAGGGAGACTGGAGACAACCCATAGTTAGACTGTGACAACCCTAAGGCCAAAATATGATTATCACAAAGGTAACTTGAACCTTTAATGATCTTGGAATCAGACTGTTCTCCCTCGTAAGCTTCAGACTGACCCTGACCTGGGACCATACCAAACTGAAACAAGTTTACAAAACCTCCTCACTCTAGACTGTATTCCTCATATTGGGCCAGAACTAGCTATGTCTCAGGAAATAAAGTGATAGAGCAAGGGTTGATTGCTCATTCACCTCCTATCATCTTATTCTATAACAGATGTTTAATGTAGTCTTCAGGTATCAAAAAATTTGGCTTTCGTTAGAATCTCCAAATTCATAAAATTTTTTATGAATTCTAAACTTGATAAATCTCTTGACTCTTTAACGACAACAATTAATAAACCAAATAGTGCTTGTGTAGAAAAGCTCAAACCAAATCAGATCTAACATTTATTTGGAAAAACCATAAGTGGAAAATTTCTTCAAAATTCTAAAGATGATACATGTTGATGAATTGTAGTATAACATATTATATTGTATTTGTTTATTTGTCTTCTTTCCCCGCCCCCAATCAACTTTCCATTTATCTCTTTCTACTAGTGTTAGATGGACCACTAGTCAAAGGATGAGATACAAGATAAAAACATGCAAATATTATTATGTTAATTCTTACAAAGCTGCTAGGCAACATTGCTAATTCTCATATCTATTTTTCCCCACTTCCTTGCAATCAAAAATGAGAGCATGCTCAGTTTCACTAGGAGATATTTTTGTGCCACCTGGTGGATTTTTGATGAAGTCAAAGTATCCAGAGTCTGAATTACCGCTCAGCTTGATCATCACTTGAGGCATTTTCTCAGCGCTTAATGTTACCAGTGTAAGTATAGATTCCCCACTGTGTCAGGCAATTCAACTGCACTAGACCCATAATAAAGATTTTTTTTTTAATGTGAAAATTAGTCTTTAGTGAAAGAGACCTATTTTGTTAGCTGCTGGGTAAATTCAGGTAAAGGCAATGACATCCACAACAGTGGGTCAATCCATTATGGTTAATACATAGATATTATTGCCAACCTTATAGCAGTCAGAATAGCACAGATGCTAACACTTCTCTCTATTAGTTAGAGACAAAAATAATTGTAATTAACCTTTTCTCTTACCCCCATCCCTCGGAAGTAAAAATAATCTGATATTGTCATATTTGGCAATTAGTGATGTAACTGTTTACTGAAGCATTATTTTTCACTGAACATGAAAGGGATTTCAAAAAACACATTTACTGGGGTGATAACTGATTGGGGTCTTGGAAGCCTTTCTTAGTGACTCATACTAATGCGAAATACAGCTAGCTGGGATGATGTTATACAAATTCCATGCTCAAAGAAAGCTTGGAGCTAGACACCTTTATTTTCCCCAATATGTTAGTGATTTTTAACAATCCAGCTCAAAACTAAACCAATGTCCATGGCCTATGAGTCAAATGAAAAGTGACTTAGATTATTTTGAATTTTCCCCCTCAAATCTCACTGACAAAATGTTTTATTATAGTTTAAGAGAAAGTTGGCCATGAAGAAATGAAAGTTGTGGGGGCATTAATAGAAAGATAGAAAAGTCTTTAAATTAAATTAATCAAGGATAGAGGTAACAGACTCTAAAAGCAAGCATGTAAAGCATGTATTGATCTGGGTGAAGGTTTCACAGTCAAATAAAAGAAATCTGACTTAGATAAACAAAACTGAAGCAGAAAAGGAAATGTGGCCAGTTTGTGGGGCTGGGGACATGGGGGGGGAAGTGTAGTTAGGTAAGGAGTCACATTCTGAAAAGTCTATCTGAAATTTTAAGAAACTCAGAACTATGTCCTTTCTTTCCAACTCAGTTATAATTCTCTTGAAGGCAGGAACAAGACTTTTACATAACTTTTTATGTCAAGCTGTGTTGTTCTTGGACACGGTTTCCAATTGCTGAAAGTATTACAGACCTTCATTCATCTTTGATGATGATACTTTTTAAGTATGTTTGTTATCTACAGCATGTGTGCACATGTGATTGAAAACTAAAGCACAGCCAGTAAATCCTTCTGCTCTGCATACTTTTTTCTTTCTTTCAGAACTATGATTTTAATATAATTAAATATTCCTGGATTATGAATTCCCTATAAATATGGATTGCAGCCACATCACTTTAGTCATTATAAGCTGTCTTTGTTCCAGGACCTGCATGAAAAGACTTGAGAAGTAAGGGACAGAAAATGGAGATCTTGGCTCAAAATTATTGCTGGGACACTGAGGATAATAAGACGTGGTAAGACAACTCAAACCATTGAACTGCTGGACTAAAAGGATGAGAATGTTGGTCAGTAATGATAGGGGAAAGGAGAAAGACGTCACAATATCAAATTTTAAAATGGTAAAGGCTGTGAGAAATCGCCTAGTCAAGGCTGCTATATCCTTGAATATCAAAGACAGTTACATAAGCTTTAGGGTCTGGAAAATGGAAAAGGGTGTATAGGACTAAGAGGGAAGGGGAAAAGAAAGAAAGCTACTTAGAAACAAATACAGTTAGGTCTTCCACATCACAACTTTCCCCTTCATCATTTTGATATATTGAGTGTCGGCATAAGAAATTAAATGGGAATTGGCAGGGAGCTTTGTAGAAACTCCAGACAACACATGAAGGCCAGGAGGCAACACAGAAAAAAATTTAGAGACTAAGAAATGCATAAAAAATGTAAAGCATTGGATGATAGCAACATTTTTTTCCTATTAATACCATAATGATTCAGACTTCTCTGATGCAAAGGGAGGGTCAAAAAATTTTAAGTGGATTTTCCAGATAACAGGGTGTTCACACCTCTAACTTCCACAAGTGGAAGGGATAATTGTAGCCATAGACTGACTATAAGGCCAGTTATTGTAGCTTAGGAGAGAATGTTCTTTTTAGAACACTGTCCTCTCCTCACTGTGCCATTAACTGGAAATGTGAGTAAATTTCTTATATTTCCTAGGACCCAATTTCCTAATTTAGAAAACGAGAAATGTATTATTGATGCATGTCAAGTCCTTCCCAGTGCTCATAGAATAGATCTCTATAAACTTGAAAACCAGTAAGGGAGAAAAGTAATTAAAGCTCTCTTGGTCAACTTTTCCAAATAATAGAAGCATTGAGGTAAAGTGAATAGGTAACTAAATGTGGAGTCAGGAAGATCTGAGTTCAAATTCCAACACTGACAGTTATTATCTATGTAACTATATAGCATATCACTTAAGCTCTTTTAGTTTCAGCTACCTAAATTAAAAAGCTTTACTTTGCTCACTATTTTTTTCATGTGGTTCAAATGAGTATATATACATATGTACATGTAAGCATATATATATGTATGTGTGTGTATAGTTAAATATAGATACATACATATAACATAAAGCATTTCTGTAAAGGTATTTGAATATTTATCATGTATTATATATCAATGAATTTATAACTACACATTCATGCAAACCATATTAAGTACTTTACAAACTTTGAAGAGCCTGCCTTATAAATGTCACTTACTATTATAGAAGAGTTTACCTATCCTGATGTTTTGATGGAGCCATTAGCACGAGTTTTCCTTCAAGGATTTTCCCTCTATAGTTCCATATAGAATCACACTGTGTTACTCTTGGACACGGTTTCCAATAAATCATCCTTAGAAGATCTACCTAGCATAACTGAGGCCTCTTCCTCTTGATTTTGAAGATTATCAGTGTACCACCCAGTCTTTCTATCAATTTTTTTCACTATGGTCATAAATATGCTTACTCATTATTTTCTGTCATTTTTGTGTGAAAGCTATTATTTGTACCTTGTCATAGCCTGTTTTTTGCCTTCCATGTTTCTTTCCATTGTCCTTTGAATTAGTTATAATTTTAACTCTCCTGAGATGTTAGAGCTTTGTGATTAGCAGCCATATAACCCCACCAGGAGAATACTGGTACTACAAAGATAGGATTTTGGACTGATGGTCATTGTGG
Organism: Pseudocheirus occidentalis; assembly: GCA_028646575.1. NCBI lineage: Eukaryota > Metazoa > Chordata > Mammalia > Diprotodontia > Pseudocheiridae > Pseudocheirus > Pseudocheirus occidentalis. The sequence goes on from JAQQSW010023215.1 coordinate 7,991, forward strand.
AATACCCAAAAGCGTGACATCTTCTCATTTCCCACCTGGGTGCATTCATTTTAGACTTCTTTGACTCCTTTAGTTATACTCATTTTGGGTTTCTCTGACTTCCCCATCATGCATATATGCTGCACTTTTCCCACCCCTTTCAGTTTTCTTTTGTACATTGTCTTCTCTTATTAGATTGTAAGCTTCTTGAGAGCAGGGACTTTCATTTTAGTATTTGTGTCCAGCACATAGCACAGTGCCTGACACACAATCCATGCTTCATAAGTGTGTTTTTTGCTTGACTAACAGCACTTCAATTTCCCAAATTTAATTCAATATAATCTGTTCCTCCTACTCAGTTCTGGGCCTAGCTCATTATCCACCTATGGGACTTGTCCAAGATATGCATATTGGTGAATCAACGTGACAGGCTGCCTGTCCAGTGGTATGTCATAATCTGGGAAATATTTCTGAATGGTTAGATCAAATTCTATGGCAATACAGTGGATTTTTCTAAGGAAGCTTTCTAATGTCATTCTCTGAGATAAATGCAAATGGCATGTCATTTGTGAAAGGGAAAAGTTGAAGAACTCATCATCAATATTGAATCTTTATTTTTGGAGGTGGACCTTAACCAGGGCATCTTCCATGAAATTCACAAACACTGTCAGCTCATACATACCTCCCAGTTTTACATACCCCTTAATGTCAGGATTCAGCAAAAGAAAGTTATATCTTTAGTTGTGCCTGTCAAGACGATTTTATAATTTTGCAGTAGGATGATAGCTCTAGAACTAGAGACATTGAAGGTCAACTATTCCAAACTCTTCATTGTACAGATGAGGAAAGTGAGGCCCAGGGAGATGTTAATTGGTAGAGCCAGAATTCAAACTCATGAATGGGCACAAGTTCAACACTGAGACAGATCCTGTCTGAGGAGAGCTTTCAAATTTCCAGTTGTTATTGCTAACCAAAATGCTTTTTAAAAAAGTAATCAGTAAACACAATGACATGTTATATTCTCATTACATCTTAATTATATGATAGTAAAAGTTTTATGCTGTATAAAATTGCACATGAAAGTCTACATGTTCCCTTCTGATCTTTTCATTAATACAACCCTTGCATGGATCATTGTAATAAAGATTTTCCAGAAATGAAAACATGGGAATATGGCTTGCAGTGGTGTGTATTTTCTTTCTTTTTAACTTTTGTTTATTTTTAGTTTACATCATTCATTTCCATGAGATTTTGATTTACAAATTTTCTCCCCGTCTTTCCCATACCCACCCCACCAAGACAGCGATTCCACTGTATAACCCCTCCCCCAATCAGCTCTCTGCTATATCCTCCACCATTACCCCTCTGACTTTCTGGTAGGGCAAGATGGATCTGCCTATCCCAGTGCCTGTATATTTCCCTCCTTCCTATTCCTCCCCACTCTTGTTCTATTCTCGACTTTGTCCCTGTCCCTTTACAGAAGTGTGTACTTCTAACAACCCTGCCCTAAACCTGCCCTCCCCTCCATCCTTTCCCGTCTCATCCCCTTTCCCCCTACTCTCCTGGAGGGCAAGATACCAATTTAGAGTGTATGTCATTCCTTCTCTAAGCCAACTTCAATGAGAGTAAGGTTGACCCTTTCCCTTTTGCCTTCCTATTCTTCCCCTCCGTTATAACAGTTATCCCTGGCCTCTTCTAAATGAGAGAATTAACTCTGTTGTGTCTCTCCCTGTCTCCTCTCATATTATTCCTCTCCCACCTCTCAATTTCACCTGTTAAAATATTATCCCATCCTATTCAATCGATTCTGTGCCCTCTGTCTACGTACAAATATATACACATACTCACATATATATTTATACACATATATACACTCCTATATGTGTATATATGTGTATCCTATATGTATATATATATATATATGTATGTGTGTGTATGTATACATATATATATATATACACATTTATATTCCCTTCAACTATCCTCAAAATGAGAAAAGTTTCATAAGTTATAATTATTGTTTTTCCATGTCGGCATGTAAATAGTTCTACTTTGGTAGTTCCTTGTGAATTCTTTTCTATGTTTACCTTCTCATGCTTCTTGTACTTGAATGTAAAATTTTCTATTCAGTTCTGGCTTTTTTAACCAAGAATTCTTGGAAGTTCTCCACCTGATTGAGTGACCATATTTTCCCCTCAAATAATGTACTCAGTTTTTCTGGGTAGGTGATTCTTGGTTTTAATCCTAGCTCCCTTGATCTCTGAAATATCATATTCCAGGTCCTTTGATCCCTTAATGTAGAAGCTGCTAGATCCTGGGTTATCCTGATTGTGTTTCCACAGTATTC
>JAQQSW010023216.1:0-10315 GCA_028646575.1 Pseudocheirus occidentalis
TGACCTGGGAAATAGATCCAGGAGAAACAATTTTAAAATTATTGGACTACCTGAAAGCCATGATCACAAAAAAGAACCTAGAAATCATCCTTCAAGAAATTCTCAAGGAAAATTGCCCTGATATTTTAGAACCTGAGAGTCAAATACAACTTGAAAGAATTCACCAATCACCTCTTGAAAAAGATCCAAAAAAGAAAACGCCTAGAAATATTATAGCCGGGTTTTGGAGTTCCCAGATCAAGAAGACAATTTAACAAGCAGCCAAGAAGAAACAATTTGAATATTATGGAAACACAATAAGTATAACACAAGATCTGGTAGCTTCTATACTGAGTGATGGAAGGGCTTGGAATATGATATTCAGGAGATCAAAGGAACCTAAGAATCACCTACCCAGCAAAACTGAGTATAATGTTTCAGGGGAGGAAATCATAAGTTGAACTATTTATATTCTTACATGGAAAAATGATGATTGTGGCTTATGTAAACTTTTCTCAGTGTGAGGATAGGTGGGGGGAATGTACATGTGTGTATATATATATGCATATATATATATACATACTTGCATATGTCTGTGTAGGAGGGTGTATGAATACATGTGTGAGTATGTGTATATGTGTACAAGTACGCGTGGATGGAGGACACAGGATCAATTGAATAGGATGATACTTAAAAGGTGAAATTGAGAGATTAGAGAAGAATATAATGAGAGGAGATGGGTAGAGACAGAATAGGGTAAATTATCTCATATAGAAGAGGCAAGGGGAAACTGTTGCGACAGAAGGCAAAAGGGAATGGGTCAACCTTACTTTCACTGAATTTGTCTTAGGGAGGGAATGACATACACACTAAATAGGGTATCTCATCCTACAGGAGAGTAGGGCATAAGGGGATGAGAGGGGAGATGATAGAGGGGAGGGTATGTTGGGGAGGAGGGTAGTTAGAAACACACACTCTTGAAACAGGACAGGGTCAAAGTAGAAAATAGAACAAGCGGGGGTGGGATAGGATGGAGGGAAATATGGTCAGTCTTTCACAATATATCCACTATGGAAATGTTTTGCATAGCTACACACATACAACCTATATTGAATTGCTTGTCTTCCCAGTAAGGGTGTGTGACCAGGGAGGAAGGGAAAGAATCTGGAATCTGAAGTTTTAAAATAAAATATTTCTTATATATATATATATATGTGTGTGTGTGTGTGTGTGTGTGTGTGTGTGTATACATATATGTATATAAGAAATATTTTATTTGGGTGTATTTTTATGTATGTATATGTATATATGTGTATATATTATTATTGTTATTTTTGCATTCAACTGGGAAATAAGATGTACAGGCAGTAGGGTGGGAATATCCATATTGCCCTGCTAGAGGGTGGGAGGAGTGATGGAGGAGACAAATTGGGGGAGGGGATGTACAGTGGGATTGCTGTTTTGGGGTGGTAGGTAGGAGAGAGACGGGGAGAAAATTTATAACTCAAAATCTTATTGAAATGTATTATGTAAATGAAAAATAAACATAAAATTTAATTTAATAAAATAAATAAATAAAAATTTTAAAAATTATACTGAAAAAATAAAAGGAATGGCAAGTTGTACATAGTAGATTTGCAGTTTCATGTGTAAATGCTTTTTTAATGCACTGTTATGGAAATGCTTGTTTCATTCCATAAAATAAAATATGTTTTCAAACCAAAAAAAGTATTTTATTCATTCAAAAAAACACGAATAAATGTCTTTCAAAATTAATGCTTTTTAAAGCATTTAAAATGCCTATTATATGCCAATCCCTAAGCTAAGCACTGGGAATACAAAGGTAAGAAAATCTCTTTAAAGAGGTTATAGTATATGAGAGGAATGACAAGTACACAGAAAAGCAAACACACACACACTATACAAAATAAAATCTAAGAATTTTTCTTGGGAGGGGAAAGTATTGGCATCTGGTAGTATCTGGATGAGCCGCCTATAGCAGGTGGTAGCTGAATTGAGTTTTGAAAGATTCTAGGTATTGTAAGAAATGAAAAAAGAGTACATTCCAAGTAAGAGAGCTAAGCTGTGCAAAGGCTCAAAGACAGAAGACGGAACATCATGTATTGGGAATAGCAAGTGAGGTGAATGGAATCTATCACATAATGTTCGAAATAATGCACAAAAAGCCCAGAAAGGTAGCATAGAAAGAAACAGGGAAGGACTCTAGATGCCAAATGGAGGAATTTTTATTTATTAACTTTAGTCAATAAGAAACCAGAAATTTGTTTGTGCAGGCTAGTGACATGGTATAACAGGAATGGGAATTTGAAGATCTTCCCTGCCCCTTAATAGACCTAGGAGGGATTTTGAAGACCTCCCCTGTTGTGAAGATAAACTCTGGCCCCTGATAGGCTGAATGTAGTCACTTGGAGCCTGTGGTGGGAGGCGTTTGCTGAGGAGAAGCAGAGCCCACAGAGAAGCTGGGTCAGAGTGAGTCTGACAGTTGCAGACAGTTGGGGACAAAGGAGCTTGGGTAAAGAAATAGAGAGTTTCCTGAGTAAATATTGATCTTGCACTGGTTTGTGGGAAGGCTAAAGGATGCTGTGGCTCTCAGCATTATTATGTCTTCTGAATATCTTTGGTACTTCAGCTTACTGGTTTAGGGATTTGGTTTTCTGGTGTGTAAATCAATCCTTCAACTTTATTCTCTATCTAGAGAGTTTGACATTTTGCAATCGAACGTCACATGACAGTTACAGTCACAGTCTCTATCGTGATTGTGTGCACTGTAAATATTGCATTGGCACTATACATAGTCAGACTTATTCTATAGGGAGATATGTGAAAAGGAGATAGGCAAGGGGAAAGCCTGACTGAAAGGAAGGTCAGTTAAGAGGCTGCTGCATAGCCCAGGAAAGAGCTGATGGGGGCTTGTTATTCAACAGCAGTGGCTGTTTGAGTAGAGAAAAGAGAATGTATGAAAAAGGCACGGGAAAGGTTGAACAAGACAAGACAGCTGTTTATGGGGATTTAGTTAAAAAGTGGAGTTGAAATGATTCTGAAGTTTTAGTCTAATGAATGGAAAGATGATCCTTCAACAGTATAGAGAAGTTAGGAAGAGGAAAGAATTTGGGAGGAAGAGTAGAATTCTATTATGGACATATTACATCTTGCATGCTTATAGGAAATTAAAGTGGAAATGTCTAATAAGCAGTGGCAATGTGAAACTGGACCTCAGGATAGATCCTAGGGCTTGATATATAGCTATATGTATCTATACACATATGTGTATGCCCATATGTTTAAGCATGTATATGCATAACTTGAGTAATCTGTGTACAGACAAAGAAACTATGAGCTTTGATGAAATCTAATTTATACTAAGTAATTTTATTTCTTTGACATTCTAATCAATTGTGAATGAAAAGAATTACGTTTTTACCTCTAAATCTATGATTCCATGAGCTTAAGCTTTTCTACATGGGTTTTTAATACTTAAAAAAAAGTTTCCGATTTGTCTGCCTTTATTATGGCAAGAGAAAAGTCTCTGTCTCAAAGAGAGCAAAGATCAGAATCTGTAGTTTTTTAATAAATATATCATGCACTTTTTAAAACTCAAAGAAAGAGCTACCCCTAAATATTGATTCTAATAGTAGTCATTGAATGAATAGCTCTCATTCTAAATCCTCTGCTAGAGGACTATTACAAATAAATGAATCAATCAATAAATGTTTTTTGTGCTAGGCATTTTACTGAGTGCTGAGAACATAGAAAGAGGCAAAACACAACCCCCTCCCTCAAGGAGCTTACAATCTAATGGAGGAGACAGCATGCAAATAAATATATACTGAGCAAGCTATATACAGTTTAAATAGGATATAATTAACAGAGGAAAGGCACTGGAAAATCTCCCTTAAATGTGATGCTTATTATTCAGAACAAAATTTTAATTACACTAAATATCTAAATATTTCCTTTTTCAGGTAGAATACAATAGGACTTTTACCAATAATACAATTTCTTCCTTCAGAAAATTAGTTATATATACATGAGATAAATGGAAATCATAGTTCTGTACCTTTTGTAATTGCTCAAAAATATATGATAGGGTCCTTGGAATGATGCCTCTGTCACTGTAACGCTCAGCTCCTCCAGTAATAGTGAAAGTCTTGCCACTGCCCGTTTGTCCATATGCAAAGATGGTGCCATTATAGCCAGCCAGAACACTGAAATGAATAACATTATAATGAATACCACAGCTTTCATATCCAAATGTCAAAGGCTATTGAGGAATTAAATAAAAGCATTAGTCTAGAATTCTATGGAACATCATCAATCTTATTAAATAATGCTGAAAATATACTCATAATTCAACTATATATCCAATATATATCAAAGTCTTCAGGTACCTGGAACCTCTTTGACTAACCCAAGAATATTCATAATCAGCTTCAAAGAAGGGAAAGTCGAGCAGTTAAAGGAAAGGTACAGTGATTTCTGGTCATATGGAAATCTCTTGCCATCTTTAGCCTAATGGAATATTGATGGAAAAGCCATAAATATGATGAACATTAATCTCTCTTCTTTGGCACACCATAGGCAATTCAGATACCTGGTACAAAGCACACCCACTGACAATACATCGTAATTCCTTCCATAAAATCAGCCAAACACTAAAAATACTCTCTTGTGTCTATCTAGCATCACATCTCTCCCTGCTCAATGATCAAATATAAGCCCTCTAACAGCTTAGAGAAATTCAGACAAACAGACTTAAGTCATGGTGATGTACTTTGCTTGTGCATAAAATAAACAAATCCAAGTAGAGCCAGAAATTTATAACTGCCATATGACTTCTTGAATCCTGTGTTGAGGCAAATAGGAAGCTTGCTTCATTCTAAGTAGTTGAGACAAAAACCCAAGTACAGACGAAAATTACTTTTTAATTCATCCATTCACTTATTCATTTTGTTCTGGGTCCAACGCTGTACTAGTTAGTAGGTAGTATGAAATATGTTGGGGCTGGGGGAAGGGATTACAAAAGAATTAGAGAACACTGTCCCCAAACTAAAGAAGTTACAATTCAACTGGAGAAACAAAAGAAAACATAAAACTAAAAGACAATAATAAAACAATAAACATGATAGGAGAACAACATAAGGAATGACATGCACATGGGATGATTACTGCCTCTCAGGATTGTTGCCAGAATCAAATGAGATAATATTTGTAAAGCATTTAATACAGTACGTAGCATATAATAGGTGTTACCTAAATGTTTTCCATTGTGGTGGTCGTTACTGTTGACAGATAGCATAATGTTGTATAAAATGGGTTTGACTTAGAATAAGGAGACCTGAGTTCAAATCCTGCCTTACTACTTGTGAGAATGAGCCTCTGTTTTCTGATTCATAAAATGGACATAATTAGCTATACTACCTGCTTCACAAGATTGTTGTAAGGGACACACTTGAATAGGAGTAATATTAATAGTAGCAGAACAGTGTAGAGAAAAACATCTATAAGGTCAATGGAGGGAAATGATGGAAAATAAGGGGACAGAGATAGTAAAGAACAGATTATGAAGATCTTGAAAACTAGGTAGTGGAGTTTAGAATAAAAAATAATTAATAGTCAACATTCTTAATAAACTGTGTGCCATAATTAAAGTGACAGCTTTAGGAAGACTAATACATTAGTGATATTAAGGGTAGATTGAAAAGAAAGAAAAATTAGAATCAGAGGGAAAAAAGCAAGAGGTCTGCTGTAGTAATCCATGTATAAAGTAATGAAGCTCTGTGTTAGGAAAAGAGAATTGGGGGTAAGGGTGGTGGCCGTATGAAGAGTAACAGGAAAATCCTAGAAACATTTTGAAAAGAGCTGGAGAAGGCTTGCTGATAAATTGGCTAAAGAAGATCAAAAGAATTTGATGAATTGGCATTATGACCAAAACCAAGCTATAAAATAAGAAAATATGAACTAGGTTCCTAAATCACATGTTAAATTAGTGACAATGCTTTCACTAATATATGGTACATTTTGACATTAATTCTACAATTTCTATGCCTATAGCTATTTAAGATGAGAATTCACAAACATTTGTTCCAAATGGCTTAGACATCATATGCCTGAAGGCAAAAGGCTAGACGAGATCATCTCAGGTCCAGTTCAGCTCCATATTTCTATATTCTATTGTGGTATATTCTAATTGTAAATCCTGCTGTGGAAATGTGGGTAGGGCATATGGCCAACCACAATCAATGCAGGCCAAACTGATGGCTCTTTTCTGAAATATGATGCCAAAGAAGTTCAGAGAATGTACTGTTTTCATAAACTTCTAAAATATATTTAATGTAATAAAATATACACAAATGAAAGTATTATTTGTATATTTATCATCATTACAGATTTAATTAAGCACTTCAGGCACAGAGTACACTGTTGACTGCTGAAGAGAGTGGCTCCAGACACCGCAATGTGATTTAAAAAAAATAAATGAAAACTGGTTAACAGGGACACTGAATTCTGTTGCAATGAGAAGAATGCTGGATCAGGAGTCAGAGGACATAAGTTCAAGTCCCAGCTCTGACATTTACCATATCTTGGACAAGTTATTTTATCTCTCTAGGCATTAGTTTACTCATCTATAAAATGAGAAGGTTGGGCTATATGATCTCAAGGATTCCTTCTAGCTCTTAATCTATGATTCTATATGATTCCAAGCTTTGAAATGATAGCAGAAAGAAGGGAACTAAGAGTTTTCAAAGACCACTCACATAATTTATAAGTTTTAAAATGTGACTAAGAAGGCCATTTTGGGATGTTATTCTGTAAAGTAGTTAGGCTTGGCACTATTAAATTCCACAATTTCCTTTAAGAAAAAAAAATGGAATCTGAATCCCTGGGTATTTCATAAAATAGAATCATTGACTGCCTTGTCTTGAAAAATTTAAGGATTTTCCTACTTAGAAGGACCTACTAGAGACCTTGCTGATATTCCTTCCAACTATAATTCTTAGTATTTAGTTCACTAATTGGTCTCATTACTTCAAATCAACCATTTTGAGAGCCATAAACATCAAAGTAATATTTAACTCAGAGCCTCTAGTCTAAGATAATCCTAAGTGACGTCATCACATATTTCAGGGCTTCTGATCCATGGGTCCAGTAGATGTAGGAAAATGTCCTTAAATAGCATTGTTTATAATTCTGCACGTCCCTGATGGATCTATCCTTTCTTAATGCCCTAAATAAGCAATTTAAATTTAAGAACACAACAAAAATAGGAACCTTCAACAGAAAAGGATGGTGTCTTCTGATCATATACCATTTATGAAAATTAATTTCCATTCAGTACCCTGATTTAAGACATGAATGTTAAATCATCCCTTTATGAAATAATATGCATATATTTATACCATTTTGACAGATATTTCTTTTGCTGTCATGGAGAGCAACGTTTAAGTTCATCAACCACATTATTCCTAAATGAACATCAATCAGAGGCAAAAAAAAATAAAAAAACAATAGCATGGAAACAATTTTACATTATCCTATAAGATATACATATCTTGTATAATTTAGCTAGGCAGGTTCATGCAGTATTAGAAATGTGGTAGCATTTTGATTCATAGGGATGTAGAGAAAATTAGAAAATAAGCTTTCATCAATTGATTCTTCACATTTTTCCCTGTCAAATTCTTTCCATCTTCTGGCACTCATGCCTCCCTGGCTACTCTCTTCAATACTAAATCACAGACAAATAGAATTTCAGTGTTGGAAGGGACCTTGTCAATATCTAGTTTCACTCATATCTGAAAAAGATTCTCTATTAAAAATAATAGAGAAATGGTTATCCACCCTCTTCTTGACAGCCTTTAATGAGGGGGAAATCATAACCTCCCAATGCAGCTCATTTCCCTTTGGGATAACTCTAATTGTTATGAAATGTGTTGTTATTTTCTGACATCATGACTAAATTTGGCCCTTCACAACTTTCGCCTATCATTTTGTATTTCAATCAGGTAATCAACAAACATTTCTTAAGCATCAACTTCTTTAGACACTGTGTTAAATAGGGAGGATACAAATATAAAAGTGAGACAGCTCTGCATTCTGGAGCCAAACAAAACATGTCTAAGCCCTCTTCCAAATGACAGCTTTTCTGATACTTTATGACAGGTATCATGCCCTCCTACAGTCTTCTCCAGAATCAACATACTGAGTTCTTTCAACCAATCTGGATATGTCATGAAATCAAGGACTTGGACTTTTCCTGCGGCCTTTCTCTGAAGGCTCTCTGGCTTGTCTACATCCTTCCTAAGCCATCGTACCCAACACTGTACATTGTATGCTCCATGTGGTCTAACTAGAGTAGAGTTAAAGTGGCAGTCCCAGTATATTCTAGGAGTATGCATCTCTGAATGCAGTGCGAGCTCACATTAGTTTTTTTGGCTGCCCCAGTAGTGTTGATTTATATGACTTTTGCAATCCACTAAAACTTAGCCATCTTTTCCAGACAGATTATTCTCTAACCATACCCTCTCCACCTTATACTTGTGAAGTCAATTAGTCTATTTTATTTTTTATCCTGAATTTACCACCGATTTTTTTGTCTATAAAGTAGGACATAAAAGAGAATTAAATGTGAAACCACAAAAACCATCTCTATTATTTACTTTCCTTTTTTAATATAAAATAAATTTAATATGTTATTTTCAAAGCTATACTGTTTGTTCCTTTCTGAATTTCTTTTTGTTATCATTTATCATAAATCTCTTAGCACTCCAGTGCATCCTCCACTTTGCTGTCAAAGTCATCTTCCTGAAGCACAATCTGACCATGTGCCAGCTTAATAAACTCCAGTGGCTCCCTATCACTTTCAAGATCAAATGTAAAATCCTTTGATATGTGAAGTCTTCCACAACCTGGTTCTCTGTTACCTTTCTAGCATTCCTAAACTTCGCATTCCCACCCCACCTATTAGCTGTCCCCCATGCCCAGAATACTCTCCTTCCTAAACTCCACCTGCTGGCTTCCTTCAAATCTTAGCTGAAATTCTACCTTCCACAGAAAGCTCCAATTAATTCTAGAGTCTTCCCTCTATTGATTATTTTTAAATAATTCTGCATATACTTGGTATTTGTACATAGTTATTTGTATATTGTCTTTCCCATTAGACTAAATTCCTTGAGAGCAGGAATTTAGCTACCTTTCTTTCTATCACCAGCACTTAGCACAGTTGCTTGCACATACTAAGTCCTTAATAAATGTTTACTGATTGAATGACAGTAGCTGTACCTATACCAATCTTCAGGAGCCATTTCCAGGCTATATATCCTAAAGGGTTGCTTTCTAGGATGGTGGCTATGGGCAATGCTGAAAGCACTGCTATCAACCCAGGCTCTTGATTTCAGATTTCTGGGCTTTTGTTATTAGAGTCTGAGGGGACATGGCAGGCAAGGTGGTGACGGTAGTTTGGCTTGCTTGGCATATGCTGCCTCCTTTCTCGCTCAGAGTGCCTTGGTACTTCAGATAGACTGGTTTGCCTGCTCCTTAGTGGGGGTTGGCTGACCCTTTTTTTTGTGCAATTGCTTTCCTGGATGATGGTGGTGATGGCTGGGCTAGAAGGAGGTCTGGTGGTTTGGGGAGGCACTGCTATTCCCAAGGCTCTTAGGTCTAATGTTCCAGGCCAGGGGTGGGGAACCTGCAGCCTCAAGGTCACATGTGATACTCTTGGTCCTCAAGTGTGGCCATTTGTAATGCCATGAAGATTCCCAAAAGAATGCTACTGTGAACAGCTTTCAAGATTCGGATTACACAGTAATAGGGAACAACTCTGTTTATTCCATTACAAATCAAGGCAAACATTCACAATATAATATTCACAACATTACATCTTATCACAGAAAGTCACAATACGGTTTTCCTAACAGCTTAACATTAGAATGGTCACCCAGTGGCCACAATATTTAGAACAAAGAACAAAAGAATATTTACTCCGTCCCCTAAGGAGGAAACCCTTCTCACTTAATCATTCATTCAATCAATTTATAATATATCAATCTTCCACTCATGGGGCAACCATTAACTTAATCAGTCACTAATCTAGATTCACAATTAATAAATATCATTAATCACTAGTAAAGTCACTAGAAAACCACACAAACCCTCTACCCCTTGGTGTCCAGCAAACCTCAGTTTTGTCCAAGGGGAGGCCTTTTCTTCATCTTGACTCTGAGTGGTCTCTCTGATTCCCTGGACCCCCTTCCATGGTTCTAGCTTCCTCCTGAATCCACCAAACAGTCATCTGGATTCAGAAGTAGACAGCTGCCAG
>JAQQSW010023217.1:0-10315 GCA_028646575.1 Pseudocheirus occidentalis
CAGGGGAGAGGCTTTACAGTGGGATTGCTGTTTTAGGGTTGGGGCAGGGGCAAGATGGGGAGAAAATGTGTAATTCAAAAATGTAATGAAAATGAATAATGTAAACAAGAAAACAAATAAAAAATAAATTTAAAAAAAATTTTAAAAAAACAAAAGGAAATGTACTCTAGTACAGGGAAATGGAATAAAAGGGTAAGATGAAAACTTTAAAAAAAGGAGAAAGATTGGATACTTATAAACTTGACTTAAATTCTGAGAAACACTTTGGATAAATACTTTTATGGAGCCGGTGGCTGATATTTTAGAACAGTACTGAGAGCTAGCATAAGATCAATGATTTGGATTCAATAGTCAAACAAACAACCAAAAAATCCATCTAACTCATGGTCTAATGGATAGAGTGCTGGTCTACTACAGTCAACAACACCTGGGTGAAAATCTTGCATCAGGTACTATTTATTTGCCTCTGAAAAAGTCTCAACCTTTTAGCATCAGTTTCTTCAACAATAAAGTAGGGATAATAACAGCACCAAATAACAGGGATAATAACAGCAACAAATTTTCAAGCTACAGAATCCACAAAGTAACAGAGAGAAACAAATATCCCACTGAAGGCAACCTGGCAGGCCAACAGGAAGGGTATATCTCACTGGGGCGGGAGCTGAGCACAGTCCCATGTGAGCTGCGCTGGCCCTGAGCCTCAGTCCAGACCAGCCAGAGCAGACTTCAGGAGAGTGAATCACCAGCAGCTGTGGTGGTTTCCAGACTTCTCAGTCCATAAATGCCAAAGAGAAAGTAGAAAGGTCAGTAGGGAACTCTGTTGGAACTGGGTAAGAGAAGAACATGGTCAGACCCCTGCCTCCAGGGCAACAGAGTTAGCAGCAATATGGCAGCTGCAGCTGCTGCTGTGTGCCTGCATCTAGAGCTACTGGCCTACAGATCATAGGGGAACCAAGCAACCATTCAGAGAGTAATTGCTCTTGCTTTGACCTGCTTGGATCTGGGTCATAGTCTTGGGTGGCTGTCCTGGGGTGAGGACCACTAGTGTGCCAGGGCTTGTGGTGGCTGTAGAGAGGGTGTCCTCCTCATAGCTCTGACAATATCTCTGACACCTGCTGCAAAAAACCCCAAAATTTGGGACACAGCTCTCTCCACTCTGGAAGCAGAGTTCTACTGTGGCAAAGAGCTCAAAAGTCAAGTAACTGACTGGCAAGATGAGCAAATAGAAGAAGTGCAATCAGACCATAATTTTTTTTGGGGGGGGGACAAAGAGGATCAAACCATGGAACAAGAAGAAGACAATGAAGTCAAAACTCCTGCATCAAAAGCCTCCAAAAATATGAATTGGTTATAGGCTATGGAGGAGCTCAAGAAGGATTTTGAAAATCAAGTAAGAGAAGTAGAAGAAAAAATTGGGAAGAGAAATGAGAATGATGCAAGAAAATCATGAAAAGCAAGTCAACAGCCTGCTAAAGGAGACCCCCCACCAAAATACTGAAAAAAATAATACCTTAAAAATAGACCAACTCACATGGGAAAAGAGGCCCAAAAAGACAATGAGGAAAAGAATGCTTTAAAAAGCCAAAAGGACCATATGGAAAAAGGAATTTCAAAAATTTACTGAAGAGAATAATTCCTTCAGAGTTAGACTGGAGCAAATGGAAGCTAATTACTTTATGAGAAATCAAGATACTATAAAACAGATCCAAACAAATGAAAAAATTGAAGGAAATGTGAAATATTTCTTGGGAAAAACCACTGACCTGGAAAATAGATCCAGAAGAGGCAATTTAAAAATTGTTGGACAACCTGAAATCCATGATCAAAAAAGATCCTAAAAATCATCCTTCAAGAAATTTTCAAGGAAAATTGCCCTGATATTCTAGAACCAGAGGGCAAAATAGAAACTGGAAGAATTCACCAATTGCCTCTTTTTTTGCAAAAGATCCCCCCCCAAAAAAGTCCTTGGAATATTATAGCCGAATTCCAGATTTCCCAGGTCAAGGAGAGAATAGTATAAGCAGTCAAGAAGAAACAATTTGAGTATTGTGGAAACACAATCAGGATAACACAACATCTAGCAGTTTCTACATTAAGGGATCTAAGGGCTTGGAATATGATATTCTGGAGGTCAAAGGAGCTAGGATTAAGATCAAGGATCACTTACCCAGCAAAATTGAGTATAATACTTCAGGGGAAAATGTGGACATTAAATGAAATAGAAGACTTTCAAGCAATCTTGATGGGAAAAAAACCCCAGAGCTGAACAGAAAATTTGACTCTCTAATACAAGAAAGAAGAGAAGCATGAGAAGATAAGTAGGAAAAAGGAAATCATAAGGAAATTATTAAAATTGAACTATTTACATTCCTACATGGAAAAATGATCATTGTAACTCATAAGACTTTTCTCAATATGAGGAGAGTTGAAGGGAATACATGTGTGTATGTATGTATGTATGTATGCATGCATGCATGCATGTATTATACATATACACATTGAGAGCACAGGATGAGTTGAATATGAAGGGATGATATCTAAAAATAAATTTAAGAGGTGAGAGAGGAATATATTGTGAGAAGGCAATAGGGAGAGATAGAATAGCGTAAATTATCTCATATAAAAGAGGCAAGAGAAAACTGATACAATGGAAGTGAAGAGCAGGAAGGTGACAGCGAATAGGTCAAACTTACCCTCATTGAATTTGTCTTAAGGAGGAAATAACATACATACTCAATTGAGTGTTTTACCCTACAGAAAAGTAGGAGGGAAGGGGACAAGAGGGGGCATGATAGAAAGGGAGGCAGATTGAGGGAGAGGATAGTTTAGAAGCAAACACTTTTGAAAAGGGGACAGGGTTGAAGGAGAAAATAGAATAAGTGGGGGGGATAGGATGGAAGTGAATGTAGTTATTCTTTCACAATATAATTATTATGGAAATGTATTACATGATTACACATGTACAACCTATATGAAATTGCTTGTCTTACCAGTGGAGGTGGGTAAGAAGGGAAGAAGAGAAAGAATCTAGAAATCAAAGTTATAAAATAAAGGTTAAAAATTGTTTTTACATGTAACTGGGAAATATGTTAAACAGGCAATGGGGTATAGAAATCCATCTTGCCCTACTAGAAAGTTAGGGGAGGATGGGGGAGAATATGAGAGAGAACAGATTAGGGGAAGGGGTATTCAGTAGGCTTGGTATCTTAGAGTGTAGGGCAGAGAAGAGATGGGGAGAAAATTTGTAACTCAAAATCTTGTGGAAATGAATGTTGAAAACTAAAAACAATTAAATAATTTTTTAAGAGTTAGATATGGTAAACCTCTGCAGAAAAGTGAATGGGGATAGAAAGGAATACATTTATACAGTACATGGTGCCAACACAAAAATTGACCATTTATTAGGGCATAAAATCTTACAATCCAATCAATATAGAAACAGAGAAATATTAAATGCATCCTTTTCAGATTATGACACAATAAAAATTGTATGTCATAAAGGGCCATAGGAAGATAAAAAAAATCCGGTTGGAAACCAAATAATCTAATTGAAAGGAATGAGTGGGTCAAACAACAAATCAAAGAAACAACAAATAACTCCATCCAAGAGAATGACAATGGAACAATATACCAAAACTTATAAACAGCAAAAGCATATCTTCAGGGAAGTTTTATATCTCTAAATGCTTACATGAATAAAATCTCCAATTAAATACCACATTAGAAATACTTAAAACCAAAGGAGAGGTTAATAACAATTGAAATTAATAAAACTATTGAACTAATAAGTAAAACTAATAGCTGGTTTCATGGGGGAAAACAATAAATTAGATAAACCTTTGGCTAATTTGATTTAAAAAAGAAAGAAAGAAAACCAAATTACCAGTATCAAAAATGAAAAGTGTGAATTTACCACCACTGAAGAAGAAATTAAAACAATAATTAGAATCTATTTTGTCCAACTGTATGCCCATAAATTTAACAATATTAGTGGAATCAATGAATATTTACAAAAATATAAATTTCCCAGATTGAAAAAAAGAGGAAAAAAAATTCCATCTCAGAAAAAAGAAATTAAACAAGCCATCAACGAACTGCCTCAGAAAAAAAGCTCTGGAGTCAGATGGATTTACAAATGAATTATATTAAACATTTAAAGAACAACTAATTCCAATTGTACATAGACTATTTGGGAAAATAGGCAAATAAGGAGTCCTATCAATTTTTTTTATAATACAAACATGGTATTTATACCTAAACTGGGACAAATCAAAACAAAGAAAGAAAATTATAGACCAATTTCCTTAATGAATATAGATGCAAAAATTTTAAACAAAATATTAGCAAAATGATTACAGTGACTTATCATGAAAATAATATGCCATGATCAGATGAGATTTATTCCAGGAATGTAGGGCTAGTTCAATATTAGGAAAACTATTAGCATAATTGATCCACATCAACAACAAAACTAACACAAACCATATGATTATCTCAATAGAGGCAAAAAAGTTTTAGAGAATCCTTTCCTATTAAAAAACCAATAGAGAGCATAAGAATGAATGGAGTCTTCCTTAAAATGATAAGTAGCATCTATCAAAAACCATCAGCAAGTATTATATGTAATGGAAGCTAGATGCATTCCCAATAAGATCAGGGGTGAAACAAGGATGTCCATTATTGCCACTGTTATTCAATATGGTACTAGAAGCATTAGCTTTAGCAATATGAAAAGAAAAAGAAATTGAAGGAATAATAGGCAAAGAGGAAACAAAGCTATCACTCTTTGCAGATAATATGATGATATACTTAGAGAATCCTAGGGAATCAAGTGAAAAATTACTTGAAATAATTGGAAAAACATCAGTTGCTCATAGGCAGGTCAAGCTAATATAATAAAAATGACAATTCTACCCAAATTAATTTATTTATTCAGTGCCATAGCAAACTACCCAAAAACATTTTATAGAGCTAAAAAAGTAACAACAAAACTCATTTGGAAGAACAAAGTTCCACAATATCAAAGGAATTAATCAAAATAAATGCTAGGGAAGATGATCTTGCCATACCAGATCTTAAATTGTATTATAAAGCAGCAGTCATCAAAAGTACTCGGTACTGGCTAAGAAATAGAGTGGTGTATCAGTGGAATAGGTTAGGTCCACAAGATACAGTAGTCAATGACTATAGTAATCTACAGTTTGATGAACCCCAAGACTCCAACTTCTGGCATAAGAATTCACTGTTTGATAAAAGCTGCTGGGAAAACTGGAAATGAGTAGTGCAGAAACTGGGCGTAGAGCAATATCTTAAACCACATACCAAATTAAGTCCAAATGCATACACAGTTTACACATAAAGGCTGATACTATTAGCAAATTGGGAGAGAAAGGAAAAGTTTACCTACCAGATTTATGGAGAATGGAAGAATTTATGAGAAAACAAGGGAGAGAAACATTATGAAATACAAAGTGGTTAATTTTGATTACATTAAAATGAAAAGTTTTTGTATAAACAAAGTCAATACCAAGATTAGGAAGGGGAAAGAATTTTTTTAGAATCAGTATCTCTGATAAAGTTCTCATTTCTAGAATATATAGATAACCGAGTCAAATTTATAAGAACACAAATCATTCCGCAATTGACAAATGGTCAAAGGATATGACCAGCCAGTTTTCAGATGAAGAAATTAAAGATATCCATAATATGAAAAAATGCTCTAAATCACTATTGATGCAAATGCAAATCAAATGCAAATCAAAAGAAATGCAAATCAAAACTCTGAGGTACCACATCACACTTGTCAGACTGGTTAACATGACAAAACAGGAAAATTATAAATGCTGGAGAAGATGTGGGAAAATTGGAACACAAATGCATTGTTGGTGGAATTGTGAACTAATTCAACCATTTTGGAGAGCAATTGAAACTATGCTCAAATGGCTATAAAAAATATGCATAATCTTTGGCCCTGTAATACAAATTCTAGGTTTGTATCCCAAAGAGATGATACAAATGAGAAAAGAACACATACGCAAAAATATTTATAGCAGCTCTTTTTGTGGTAGCAAAGAACTGGAAATTGAGAGGATGCCCATCAATTGGGGAATGACCTAAGCAAGTTGTGGTATATGAATGTAATGGAATACTACTGTGCTATAAGAAATAATGAGCAGGCAGACCAGAAAAACCTAGAAAGACTTATATGAACTAATGTTAAGTGAGGGGAACAGAACCAGAAGAATATTGTAGACAGTTATGGTCACATTGTGTGATGATTAATTCTGATAGACTTTCCTCTTCTTAGCAATGCAAGGTTCTAAGACAACTGCAAAAGGCTTCAAGATGTAAAGTGCTGTCCATATCCAGAGAAAGAATTTCAGATCTGAATGCAGATTGAAGCTTACTATTTTGCTCTCATTTTTTTTGTTTTGCTTCTTGGTTCTTGTATTTCATTCCATTGATTATAATTCTTTTTTGCAACATGACTAAGTGAAAGTATGTTTAATGTGAATGTATATGCAGAGCCTATATCAATTGCATGCTGTCTTGGGGATAGTGGAGGGAAGGGAGGGGGAGAAACTTTGGAATTCAAAAGATTATGAAACTTAATGTTGTAACAAAATATGAATAAATGTTTAAAAAGGCTCCCTCTCCCTATCCCTCTCTCTCCCTCAGTCACCTCTCTTTCTCTCTCTTCCCCCTCCTCTCTCTGCCCTTCTCCCTCTCCCTCTCTCTCCCTCTCTCTATCCTTAATGCTTAGCATGGTACTTGACATACAGAACATGCTTAATGAATATTTTTCATCCATTAAATAATGAATTAATCTGTTTGTTCATTCATAAGAGATGAGCCCTGACCTAAAAGAGTTCCATAAAAATGCCTAGATAGGCATAGCTGTGGAAGAGATGGTGGTGGTAGCCATTGAGGGACTTGGAAACTAAACAATCATCATTACTCTTTCTAAATTTGTGGGGTGACAGAATCAATCTATCAGCAACAATGAAGTGCTCACAATGTGCCAGGAACCATGCAGAGGGCTGAGGGAGTTTGTTAACCTGGGATATTGGACAAATGCTGTTGACATGGAAGCAGAGAGAGAAGGGAGAGCTTGAAAGCCTTGTTTTCTTGAGCTTGGGCTCAGTATTCTATGACCTATAAGACAATGTTCGAGTTTAAACTGGGGCATTGCTTGGACCAGAGTTTGGCAGTCAAAGGAAGAATTGCAGAGAAGAGTTGCGCCCAGGCCATGACCCAAGGGGGTAAAGCTGACCCTGCTTCCAAGAGCAGTTCAGATATTTCACTAATCAGAAAATAGTCTTCATGGGGTGGCAGAGGGAGAAGAAAGACATCCAAAATTGCTCTGGTGAGCCATTGGTCCATTGTTGATGACATCAGCTCTGAAGAAAGCAGAATTATCAAAGCGTCCATATACAGAGGCCGTGGATGACTGAACCAAGTGAAAGACAGACTTTCCAAATCATACTTGGCTTCTAAGCTGAATTTATTTATGACATTCCTTCCAACTCCACTCAAAAAGTTACTCATTACAAAGAGAACCATATTTGTGGAAGTTAATTTACAACTATGAGATGGGATATTGTGGAGTAATCGAGACCCTGATTTATAGTAGATTTCCTACTGGCATGGATTTTTACACACAGGGCTTTAGCTGATCCCTCCAGCCTACAAATAATACTCAGCAATTATACAATATCGGGCAAACATGTGGTAACATACACTTCTACCCTTAATCCTATAGATAAATTTCATTTCTTGGACTTGTGAGGTACTGTTCTACACGTGACTTTTTGAAAACTGTGTCAATATTGTACATGCTTACAGTGGTAAAATTCTACATGGCCATTCTCCATATTAAACAAATTTTTTAAATGGTTTTTGTTTTGTTTTGGTTTGTGTGTGTTTAAATTGGGATGAAGTTTTCAGTGCCCAGGAAGTTTCCACGATTGTATTTCATGTCTGATTGGTTTGGCCAATTGTAGTGCCAAATAATGGTCTGCTATGACTGTTATTTATGCAGAGATCCAAAAATCATAAGCTGAAAACCATTATTTTTTTTTACCAAAAAACTTTCCCAGCTGTCATTTCATTAAAATAGTGCACCCAGAGAGTTATCCATACAGAGAGAAAGAAACAGACAGACAGACAGACAGATAGACAGAGACAGAGGGACAGAGAGACAGAAAGACAGAGACAGGACAGAGAAAGGTCAGTATCCAGAGACCTCAGAATTGGAATGGGCCTAAAAGGTCATCCAAGAAAAAGTATATTTGAACAACAATTACTCATATCCCCACCAAGTCTTTATTTGAAGACATCTCATAAGGGGATGCTACTTCAAGCCAAGAGAGCCATTTCCACATTGAAAATTCTCCTAACTCTCAGGAGGTTTTTTCCTTGATGTTCAACTGAAATCTTCCTCTCTCCAATGCCTACTCATTCTGCTTTCTCAGGATAAATGTAATCTCATTTTCACTGAACTGCAAACTCCTTTAGGGCAAGAACTGACTAGGTTGAGTCTCTGTATCACTTGAGTCTGAAACAGTAGGCATCATCAAGTTTTAGAGTTCATAGGGACTTAAGAGATTATATATAGTTTAACACCTTCATTTTACAAATGAAGAAACTAAGACTCAAAGAAATTAAAGTAGATACTAAGTAAATAATTATTTAATTATATTTTAACATTCCACATGATATCTTCTCATACTCATAAGGTGCTATTATGGAGGGGAAAAATCATTGCTTAATAACTGAAGAAGAACTGAAAAATCTTTGCAGTAAATTTCTCTAATGTACACACACACACACTCACACACACAATATTACAGTTATAAGAATAAGAACCATTTAACAATTGTCAATAAATTGTTGAAAGATATGAACAGACAGTTCAAAATAGAAGAAAGCCAAGTTATTTAGAGTCATGAGTGAGTGCTCTAAATCACCAATAATTAGAGAAATGTACATTAAAGTGATCTGAACTTTCCACCTCCCACCCATCATTTCAACAAAGTTGACGAAGAAGGAAAATGATGATTATTGGAGAGGCTATAGGAAAACAGGAATATTTGGCTCCACTGTTGGTGAAGGCTCTGAACTCAAATACAACCCGTGTCTAACAGTTGCTAAACTGATGTATCATCCTTTGATCCGGGGACAGTAAAATGAGGCCTGTGCCCCAAAGAGATCCAAGAAAGAAGAAAAGGTCCTATATGGAAAAACATCTTAATACTAGCTCTTTGGTACTGGAAAAGAACTGGAAACTAAGGGGATGTTGATCAGCTGGGGAATGGTTGAACAAATTGTGAATTTAAGGGAATACTGAGTGAAATGGAATACTGAGTAGAGACTGAAGAATTGGCAGTTTCATAGAAAACTGAGACTTGTATGAAATGTGATGAGCAGAGCCAGCAGAACAGCCAATAGTATAACATCAACACCGTAAAATAACTTTTTGAAAGACTTCAGAACTCATACCAACACAGCCATCAGTCTTGAACCCAGAGGATTGATGAAGAATGATACTTCCTAACAAGAAGGCAATAAACTAATTAAGCAAAATGAGATGTATATATATTTTTGGATAAAACTAACACGTCCATTTATTTTGCTTGACCACCTTATTTTTGTTGTTTAACCCCTACTGGGGAGAAAGAAAGAGAAAAAATGCAACTGCTTGCTAATTTTTAAAAGAAACATAGGCAGCACCCACCAAGGACCCAGGCATCCGCGACTAGGCCAAAGTGAGGTACTTGAATTTTCTTTCCAATTCCCATTTCTCCAGGTTTACATGAAGTTGAGGTCACATGATCTACCTCAGTCTTGCTAGGAAGGAACAGGAAAATAACAAAATTCCACCAAAAATTATGACATGCCATGACAACATCCAAGGACCACATCCAAACCAGAGGGAACAATGACTCTACTTCTTCCTGTTTCCAGATCGTATCAATCAGTCTTGTTTTTTTTTAATTTGTTTATTTATTTATTTTTAAAATTTATTTTCTTGTTTACATCATTCATTTCCACAAGATTTGGAGTAATATATTTTCGCCCCGTCTTTCCCCCACCACCATCCCCAAACAGTGATCCCCCTGTAAAGCCCTCCCCCAATCTGCTTTTGTAGCTTCCTCCAACACCACTCTAACTATCTGGTAGGGCAGGGAGGGTCTCCCTACCCCAGTGCCTGTATATCTTAATTCTCAGTTGCATGTACTTAATAATAATAATAATTTACATATATATATGTATATGTATATATATATGTGTGTGTGTATATGTATATATATAT
>JAQQSW010023218.1:0-10315 GCA_028646575.1 Pseudocheirus occidentalis
TGAGGAACTCCTAGGGGGACATCATAGTATGTAGCTTCATCTCCAAGCATGATAGCATTCTTCCCTGTCAACAGGGGAATTCACACCTTCCAGACAACAGGGGAATTCACACCTTCCAGACAAGGCTCACACCTTCCAGACAGAGCTCACACCTTCCAGACAGCTCACACCTTCCATACCTAGCCCTAAATATCCAACAAACTGATTACCATTACACCAGGACTGAGTAAAATAGGGTTATTACCTCTTTATTCCTATGACTTGGATCTATTCTAAAGCAATATAAAATTATATTAACTTTTTAGTATCACACACTGATGGCTCATAATTGAGCTCACTAAGCCCACTAAGACCCTGAGATCTTTTTCAGATAAAGTGCCATCTAATCATGCCTCCTCAATATAATGCTTCTGAAGGTGAAATTTTGAACCAAAGCACAAAATAATCCTTTAATCCCTATTAAATTTCATTTTTATTAACTTCATTCTAATTCTTTTAGTTTGCCAAGGTCTTTTGAGGTCTTGCTTCTGTCAATCAATGTGTGGATTTTATTTCACTTGCAAAAGGTGATATGCATACTATCTATGCCTTTATCCAAGTCACTAATAAAAGGTGAAACATTACTGGGCTAAGAGCAGATTCATTCCCCAGGGCAAGTCACTGGATACTTCTTGTCAAGCAGTCACTGAGCCCTTCGTGACTACTTTTGAAATTCAGCCATTTAACCTGCTCTGACTCCATCTTTTTGTACTATCATGTAACTCACTTGTTTTCATCTTTTCCATAAGAGAAGCATGCACTTCTTTATCTGTGAAGGCAAGTCTGGTACCAAAGAAATCACAGGTCTGCATATAATTCCACAGCTCTTTACACAGTGTTTTACATCCATTATTATATCTGGTCTTCACAACAAACCTATGAGATGCTCAGTGCAAGTAAAATTATCTCCATTTTATAGATGAGAGAATGAGAAACCTAAGACTCAGGAAAGGAAATCACTTGCCCAACAAAATCCATCCAGTAAGTGGTACAACTGTGCATCATGCAGCTGGGTAGCCCAATAGATAGAGCTCTCTATCTGGAGTCAGGAAGCCCTAATTCAAATGTAGCCCCTGACAGCTACCTGCGTGACTCTGGGAAAGCACTCAACTTCTGTTTACCTCAGTTTCTTTATCTATGAAATGGGGATTGATAATATCAGTTTACTCCCTGGGATATTGTAAGGATCAGATGATGTAATATAAAGTACTTTGTAAACCTTAAAGAATTATATAAACCTTAAAATTAAAGTTATATAAAATATATTCATCAATTAGAATTATACTTTAATCATGTTTGTATTACTAAAATTATGTTTTAAATTATAATTAAATTAAAATTATACAAATATATTTTATTTAAAAATTATATGATTAAAATTAAAGTTTTATGTTAAATCAGATTTAATAATATAAAATATATTATATATTACATATAAAATGTTAAATATATAAAATTATATAAACCTTGAAGATTATATAAATTCTAGCTTCTTGTTCTCCACATCTACCTCTTCCTCCCCTTTCTCCTCCTCTTCTTTTGCTTCTTCTTATTACTAGTATTACTTATTCTTATTTATTATTATTATAACCTGGAGCCATATAACTCAAAATTCAGCACACTTTCCACTACCCCACAACCTTCCTAAATCTATAAATAGTTCAAGTTTAAATTTATGGCATTGGTCAAACATTCCTGACAAGATTTTTCTATTCTGTATCTTTGTATGATCACTGACCCAGATCGCCCATCCTAGGAAGGTTAAAGATAATACATAGAGAATTATTCATAGGCAAAAAGAATTAAGAATGATATGGAGGGTCACCAGAAACTTATATCTGTCCACAGATGGCCAAGGGGTCACAGCTTGAAGAACTCTGGTATAAAATGTAATATAGACAGGTAGCTACGGAAGATCTCTACAGTAAGGTAATCCCAAGTCTGGACCAGATTATGTTAATGACATATTCATTTCCACAATGCTTTAGTATTTCAAATACTTTAATGATATACTTAGCTAAAAAACAAGAGTAAGTATAATCAGTCCAATTTTACAGATGAGAAAATGGCCTCGGAATGTTTTAAGAGTCTGCTGATTCATTCCTGGGCATCACTGCATACCTGGAGGCACCTTCTTCCTAGACATTCTATACTGAGGGAAAAAGTAAGCATTTGCTGTAGGGCTGGCCTAGAATAAATTTGTCTGATTTAGTGGAAGCCAATGATCCCTAGGATATATGCTTTAACAGGTGGTGACAATTATTTCACCAAGAGGGAGATTCCCAATATGGTACATGTAGCTTTCAAGGGATATTTACCTCATCAGAACTGCCATGGTTCTAGTCCATGAGTCAGCCTTTCCCTTCTCCTTCTCTCTACCATGAGAATGAATGTTATAATGTTCATTCTGAGTCAAGTATTTGGACGAAACCAAAAATAACCCTGAATTGCTTTGCACCTGCTTGTAGTTAATAACAGAGTTGTTGGATACTGGTATGATATCTCCATGAACAGTTTGGTACTGTTTTTGGTCCAAACTTGCTTATTCTGCTCATCTGAAGCTATGTTCTTAAGGGGAAAAGATCCCAACAGTTGGTGGGCTCTGAGAATCTCTTTAGCGTGTGATGCTGTGGGAGGCAAGGAGAGGGGGAGAAGTTCTTGGAAATATTGGTAAATGCCAACAATTGGAATCTTCAGACCACAAATTAGTAAATATCAAAAACATTAAAATTAACTCACATTAGCCGTATGTCAAAACTGTTGTTTTCATAATAAAATCCTCAGCTCCCAGAATTTGGAGGCAGGCACTGAGTAGATTAAAGAATATCTCTCTATTTTCTTCAGGATTTTACTGGCATATTATAAAAGCCTATTGACTACTGTGATGGCTAATTTACAACCTACAGAATTTCATGATTAAATCCCAGAATCTCTGTAATTAATTTATTTCCCTCTCAATCCTACAATTACATTTATTTAGCTTGTATCGCTAATTGTTAGAAAAAAAAGGGAAAAAGCTTTCACTTTTGTCATAGACATCTTTTAGCCAAGAGATTGACTGTGTAATGTTGGGTCATACTTGTCCCTAGACAAAAATAAAGATCTAGTTACTTATAAGTAGCTTAATAGATATTTGAAAATTAATTTACAATCAAGTTTAGGAAACTCCTAAGCAGCAAGGTGTCACAGTGGGCAGAGTGTTGGACCTTGAGTCAAAGAGACCTGAGTTTAAATCCAACCACAAACATGAGTTGTGTGTCCCTGGACAAGTCACTTAACCTCTGTTTGCCTCAGGTTTCTCATCTATGAAATGGAAATAATAATAGCACCTCCTGGGAATCTTGTGAGGACAAAAGGAAGTAATGTTTGTAAAGTACTTGGCAAATCTTAATGTGCTACAGAAATGCTAATTATTATTAAAATAATAGTCAAGTAGACTATATTATATAATGAATATAACATATAATTATAACTATTATTACATTATTACATCACATAGTGCTAGGGGAGACAATAAATCTAGCTCCCCTTAATATTTCTTCCATTCAGCAAAAACTATCCATAAAATGAAAAGCTGAGTTACAAAACTCATGTATATTTCCTGTAAAGAGAAATTTGTCTTTAATTGAGAAAAATGGTCTGTGTAGTGAAGATTAGGTACAAATTACTATTATATGTTAATATAAAAATTCACAAAGAGGGTGTATATATAGTGAAAGACAAACTAAAAAATTTATCAGGCCACAGTTGATCAGTCTGATAAAGAAAATAACAGGACTAACTACTCTTAAGTCTGATTATTTTGGTCTACAATTCAATGAGATTTCTGTTGTGGTGATTTGACCCTAAGTTTTTGATGGAACAGGCATTGTTGTTAATCAAATAGATCTTGACTATATGAGTGAGTCTGAAAGAATCAGGATTTGAACACAATCTTATTGCCTCTTAGTTTCCATTGTTGCATGATTGAAGGCAATATCTTCTATATTTCATCCCACCAAGGCACTGGTAGTTTAGTGGGAAGAGATAGATGACCCAAATATCATTAGAAGGCTAATTTAAAATGGCTAGGGGTTAAACACATGGGATCTGCTAGGCTTAATTGAGAAAACTCAAAGTAAATTTATCTTCATGACCAGATGGCATCTATCCAAGAGTTTTGAGGAATTCAGGGGTGAAATTGTAGAGCTTCTGGCCATAACATTTAACCTGTTATTACGAATGTAGGGTAAATGGCTAATGGTCAAAGTGACTCCCATTCTTTATAAGAGGCTTGAGAGAGAAAGCTACTGAATGGTGAAGTCTTACTTCTCTTCCAGGTAAAGTAGAGCCAACTATAAAAGGAGAGCAAGATCACTGAACGCTTAAGCAAACATAAATAGCATTTATAGAGAACTTGAAGGTTTTCAAATTGTTATGCCTATTGTTTCATTTGATACTCAATTTACTATGAAGTTGGTTCTCTTATTTTATCCATTTTACAGATGTGGAACCTGAAGGAGAGAGAGATTAAATGACTTGCTCAGGTTCACAAAACTAGTAAATACTTGAGGTGATATTTTAATTCTGATCTTCACTCCAGGTATGGTATGTCTGTCCACTATGCCACTTAGCTGCCTCAGTAACTTGTACTGATTTATATGCATTTCCCCCACCCCACAAGAAAATTGTGAACTCCTTCAGGGAAGAAACTATTTTTGCTCTTTCTTTGTATTCTCTGCATTTAGCATAACACCTACCACATTGTTATGCTTGTTAACTGATTGATTAACTAATTGATGATACACTGTTCCCTTCAACTAAAATATGTTCCCTCCAAGGGATGTGCTGGTAAAATTTTAACAACTAATTCTGGTGGGGGAAAAGTAAGCACAAAATACTTTTAAGTTTAATATGCATCATCACACCTCCCATTCTTCTCCTATCCCAATACATTCCTTCTTCATAACTGTTCATGAGCCTTACCTCCTCTAAAAAATCTTCCCTGATTACCTCAGTCCAAGATGCATCCCATACTTATGCCCTACAAAAAGGCCCTTCAATGTAAATATTGTACCAGGAAGAATAAATGGAAATACTTCGTAACCAGAATTCTTGAATGTTTCAGCATTTTTCTAAATCATAGAATGACTCCTCTTCTGGAAAAATAAGGAGAGTTATTTGTGGGTTTAATCGGAAATACTGATAAAGGCTTAGTAAAAATGGCATATCTAAGAGTTAAAAACAGAAATCTAAATGAATCGTTTCTCAAATTGTGTTTCTAAAAGTGTGCTCTTCCTCTATCATAACTTGTGCATCATATCTGTTGCCAGGAGTGATTGAGGAGGAAGAGGAGACAGCTACTGACAATACAGTATTGGGGGAAAATGAATTTACATGTGCAGTCTTAATGAGTGGGGTTTTCCTAGATCTGTAGACCAGTAAGAGGAAAAAAGAGACCTGATTTGGAGCCTCAGAGGGTTTCACTGCTTCGGTCCTGGCCTAAGTAAAGAGACAGTCACAATACCTGCAGTGCTCTCCTTATTTCACACCACTAATGTAAATCTTCCTAAAATATAGCTTTCATTATGTCATTTTCTGCTTTTAAATTTTCCCTGGATCCCCATTAACAACTGCATCAAATGCATTCTCTTCCTCCTCCATGTTATTCCTTCTATACTTTACTACAACTTTATTATAACTATTACTTTACTATAACTCTAACCATATATAACCATAACTATTATTTTACTATAACTAATACTAATTTCTATGATTTCTCTACATATATCCTCCATTCAATTCCTTGGGATTTGACAGAATAGAATTCCATTACATACTTAATGCCACAGTTTCTTTGGTTTTGTTCCAATAAATAGAAAAATATTTTCCTTTTTGTTTAGCTCTCTTTTACTGTTTTTGGCTACTACAAAAACTACAGCTGTGGGTGTTTCGCTACATGTGGTAATAGACCCTTTTTCTCTGTGATTGAGATATGTGCCCAATAGCAGGATCTATGGATCAAAAGGCATAAACATGTTACTGACTTTTCTCAAATGATTACAAATCATTTTCCAGGATGGCTGGAACAATACACAACTCTATTAACTCTCTTGTTGTATCTATCTTCCCACAGCCCCTACAACATCAGCTAATTCCTTCTGGTATTATTTTGCCAATATGTTAGATGTGTGATAAAACCTCAGAATTGTTTTAATATACATTTTACTTATTAGTGATTTAGAGCAATCATGTAATTGTTTGTTGATAATTTATAGTTTATCTTTGAAAATTATCTACTCTTAGGTCTTGACTATCTATTGAGTCTATATATCTCTTGGTCTAATAAATTTCTGTCAATTCCACAGTATCTTAGGTATCAGATTTTTATTATAGATATTTGATGCAAAGATTTTTTAAAGCAATTGAATACTTTGTTTTTGATCCTTAATGTTACATTAATTTTAGTTTTACAAAAATGTTTAACTTCATGGAAACAAAAGTATCTGTCTTATCAGTTTCATCTAAAGAGGAGATATAGATCCAGAAGAACTAGGTTCAGATTTTATGTATCATCATCCTATATATGTGCAACCCAGGCACAGGTAATGAACCTTCTCATTATTTAAAACTTCCTTTATTACTATAAAATTACTTTGTAATTATAGTTATATGTCTTTTGTATCTTGACAAATTACCATCTTAATAGTATTATAGTTATACTAAATAGACTACTTTTTGTGTTATTTTTTCTTGACTTTTTTTTTTTTTAGAAATGATGATGTTGGAAATTTATTTTCTATCTTTTTTTTTTCTTTTTGGATGGGGGAAGGCAGAGCAATTGGGGTTAAGTGACTTGCCCAAGATCACATGACTAGTAAGTGTTAAGTGCCTGAGGCCAGATTTGAACTCAAGTCATCCTGACTCCAGGGCTGGTGCTCTATTCACTGCACCACCTAGCCACCCCATTTATTTTCTATCTTGCTTCTTGAATGAAGCTATTACTGTCTTCAGTTAAGGAGTTTTTATCTCATTAGATATGTGGTTTTCTAGCAATGCATCATGCAAGTAAGGACAATGTTGTCTCTTCTTTGTTAATGTTTATTCCCTTAATTTCTTTCTATTCTCTTATTGCTATCACCAGCATTTTCAGAATGGTCAAATAATAACGAGGTGTAGGTACATCCTTGCTTTACCTTTGTACTTATTGGAAAAGTTTTAGATGTGCTAGTAGCCAGACCAGTCTTTTTTGGGAATAAATTTTTATTAGTAGTATTGATCTGTGTTCTTTTTGGATTTATTATCCCTCATTTTAGGTATTAGTCATATTTATGACATAAAAGGCATATTGTAAGGTGCTTTCTTTCTCTATTAAGAATAATTTGAGGGGCAGCTAGGTGGCGCAGTGAATAGAGCAGGGGCTCTGGAGTCGAGGGCCTGAGTTCAAATTTGGCCTCAGACACTTAACACAAAAACTAGCAGTGTGATGTTGGTCAAGTCACTTAACCCCAACTGCCCTCCAAAAAGAAAAAAAAAGAATAATTTGAGTGGGATAGTTATTAATTATTCTTTTGTGAAATAGATTTTCTTTGATTATTTCTATATTCAGGGAATTCAAAATTACATCTTTGCATGCTAAATTCTTATGAAAGACAGAATATAGTTCTCCTTTGCTTTATTCAAATGTACCTTAACAAGACTGCTGTCATTTAGTTTCTTGTGGCTTTTCTTGCCAACAATTTCTCTTGGAAAAACAAAGACTTTTGAGATTGGATCACGTACAATGACGTAAGAATAGTTTCTGAGATGTTTCTTGCATATTTTTTGTGACTTTTGCTCATTGACTTAAGATGAATTCTCTAGAAACATGCTTACTACATGCTTACCACTGGATTTTTTCCCCCCTCCAATTCATGAACCTAGCTATTCTTAGATCTTCTGAATAGATTTCAGCTAAGAAGTTGAAAGTTGTTGGTAGCTCTTCTGACACCATCAACTTCAATTTCTTAAGCTTTTATGATATATAGTGCTTTTAATTAAGCCTTTAGGTAAGAGTATATATTCAGCTCTAGGAGAGCCTGTAAAATGTCAGGCTTAAATTCATCTGGCTTCCTGCCATTGGGCTTTACAATCTTGGTTATGCAATAGAACATGGCACTGCCTTCACTGAGTGCCAGCATAGGAAGAGCTTAACTGCTCTTTAAATGTCTGATTCTTCATTTTGAAAGTGACCATAAGCCTTTCAAATCTTTATTTTGTTTTCTGTTTATCTTTCTGTTAGATTCCTACTGCCCTCAGAGAAGTTTAAAACCGCTTCAATTTTTGTGTTACTATCTATATCTTTTTTTAATAGTTAATTTTTCCTTTAAGAATTCTAATATTAGGGGGTGGCTAGGTGGTGCAGTGAATAGAGCACCAGCCCTGAAGTCAGGAGGACTTGAGTTCAAATCCGGCCTCAGACACTTAACACTTACTAGTCATGTGATCTTGGGCAAGTCACTTAAACCCAATCACCCTGCCTCTCCCCCTTCAAAAAATAAGTAAATAAATGAATGAACAAATGAATGAATGAATAAAAGAATTTAAAATATAATATATAAATGTATTGAGTATATTAATATACATTGTAATATAATAAATAGAGACATTAATTTTTTTCATTCATGGACTTCCATAAGGATATCCTTTACAATGAATATTGATAAGCTGGAGAGCTTCCCAAGGAAAGCAGTAAGGATGATTTAGGCATCGAGCATATGCCATATGAGGATCTGTCAAAGGAAGTGAGTATGTTTTGCTTGGAGAAGAGGAAACTTGGGTTGGAGGAATGATCACTGTCTTTAAATGTTTCAAGGTCTGTCCTGTAGAAGAAAGATTAACTCACTCTGCCTGGCCCCAGAGAGCTAGACTACAGGGAATGGGTGAAAGTTTCAAGGAGTCTTCTTCATAATGTTAGGCTTAATGTGAATAAAAATGTCTAATAATTGAACTCTCTAGAAGCAGAATGGTCCTGCTTAGATTATAAGAGATCCAATCTCTCTCTTAAAAGAACCTCAACACTTGAACATTGGGCTCACTTAAACTTCCCAGAAAAATGAATCATTAGAGTTTGGCCTCAATGAAGGTGTGAACACAGAACTTGGGGATGAAACTGAATTCCACCAGAAAAAGGGGGAAAAATAAATAGATTACAGACCCTTGGACTCTTATCACAACAACCACAAGTGCTAGATTTATTTTTTTTAAAAATAATAAAAAATATTTTTTATTTTTATTTTTTAAATAAATAAATAAGTTTATTTTCTTGTTTATATCATTTATTTTCATGAGATTTTGTGTTACAAATTTTCTCCCCATCCCAACACCTCAAAATGACCATCTCACTGTATAACACCTCCCCCAATCTGCTCTCTCCTATGTTCTCCCCCACACCCCTCTGACTTTCCGGTAGGGCAGGATGGATCTCCCTACCCTAGTGCCTATATATTTTAATTCCCAGTGGGATGTAGTTAATAATAATAATAACAATAATATATATGTCTATGTCTATCTATATATATGTTTATGTTCCCCTCCATTGTAACACTTATCCCTTGCCTCTTCTCTATGAGATGATTAACCCCATTCTGTCTCTCCCTGTCTCCTCTCATTCTAATCCTCTTCCACCTCAGAATTTCACCTATTAGAGTATTGTTCCTTCCTATTCAATTGATCCTGTGCCCTCTATGTACTCATATATATACTCAGATGTGTGTTTGTACGCATACATAAACCCTCCTATATAGACATATGTGAATGTATATGTATATATACATTTGTATTCCCTTCACTTATCCTCATACTGAGAAAAGTTTCATAAGTTACAATTATCATTTTTCCATGTTGGTATGTAAATAGTTCAACTCTGATAAGTTCCTTATGATTTCTTTTCCATGTTTACTTTCTTATGCTTCCTGTATTTGAGCGTCAAATTTTCTTTTCAGTTCTGGTTTTTTCAGTAAGAATGTTTGAAAGTCCTCCACCTCACTGAATGACCATATTTTCCCCCTGGAACATTATACTCAATTTTTCTGGTAGGTAATTCTTGGTTTTAATCCTATCTCCCTTGATCTCTGGAATATCATCTTCCAGGCCCTTTGATAGCTTGAAGTAGAAGCTGCTAGATCCTGGGTTATCCTAATTGTGTTTCCACAGTATTCAAATTGTTTCTTCTTGGCAGCTTGTAAAATTTTCTCCTGGATCTGGAAACTCCTGAACCTGGCTATAACATTCCTAGGAGTTTTCTTTTGGGGATCTT